>JAVXUO010002317.1:0-50738 GCA_033065855.1 Escallonia rubra | reverse complement strand
CTAGCGAAGGCGGCTAGGGTTATTAAGCGTTCGGAGTGGTGGGAAGTGAGGAATGGTTTTCATACATTAAAGTAATGATTTAATGACTATTGTTATTGCGTTGGTAAGCTAGGTTAACGATTCAGTTACAGTTTTGGAATGTAAATATTATGGACGCTAAGTTAGTTTACGATTATATTTTGTTCTTACAGATATGGATTTCAACCCTGGACCTCATGATACATCAATCCTATACGATGACGATGACCACGTCGCGAGGCACGTATTTGACGGTGTCGATAGGGGTGTTTTGGAAACAATTCAAAGCACAAGTCACCTTGACGAGTGGGTACTGACCAAGGAACAAATACAACTATTACACAATCAAAATTTGAGGCTGTTCACCGATTGCGGGATTTGGTCTCGGCACGACGATTGCCTTATATCCGCTCTAGTTGAACGATGGAGGGGCGAGACGAACTCATTTCACTTCCGGTTTGGTGAAATGACTATTACATTAGAGGACGTCGGATTTATACTTGGAATCCCATGTCACGGTAGACCCATTACTTCGAGTAAAACGTCTGCATCCATAGCGAAGATGGCTAGGCAGTATTTTCCGGGAATTCCGAGGGAAGCTCTTACAACCAACGGCATAAAACTTAAATGGCTGAGAGAGCAGTACGGCGAGCTACCGGATGAATACACTCCTCATGATTTTTCGGTGTATACGAAGGCATTCCTTTTGTATATTATTGGATCTATATTACTTCCGACGCAAAAAAAAAACACGGTGCATCCGAAGTATTTGGTGTTCTTGGAGGATCTTGAGGAGGTATACTCGTATTCGTGGGGTTCAGCTGTCCTTGCGCACCTATATCGAGCATTGCACAAAGCTACGAGAAAGGGTGCCAAGTCCATTGCCGCCTGCATCACTCTGTTACAGGTTTGAGCATTAATATTCTTCGTTGACGTGCCAATATATTCGTGATTAATAACTAATTCCATATTATGTTTGCATTCACAGGTTTGGTCTTACGAGAGGCTACCCACGGGTCGTCCACAGCCCGTAGCTGATTCCGATGAGACGTGGCCTAGGGTGTGGGCCTGGGGGCCTAGGCCCAAAGGGGGGAGACAGGGAGACCCTCACCACAATCTAATGTTCTATCGGGGGGAACTAGATATGATGGATGCATCCCAGGTGACGTGGCAGCCATATGGGAAGGTGATGCATCGGTTGGATGAGACGTGTTGGCAACTGCCGGTGTCGTACGTGCTGGCAGGTTTGGTTCGGGTGCCACTTATTCATTTCGAAGTATGTGAGTTTCAGATGCCCGATCGAGCTATGAAACAAGCTGGCTGTCTACAAGGGATACCAAAACCCGCTGTAGACATGCGGCCATACAGGAGCGGTCGAGGTCCGAATTTTGAGGTGCCTGATGCCTTGAATTTGCTGAGCGACGAGGTGCAACAGTGGAATACTTGGCAAGAAACGTATGGTAGCCTTGTATCGCTCAAGGACGACGGCACCAGTACTGAGGATTACCTGCAATGGTTTCTCAAGGTGACGCGCACGAGGGTGAATCGTCCTTCCCAAGTGAGGAAGACATCGTACGCGCCACGTGAGGTCTATGACCAGTTCTGGGCATTGAGCATTGTAAGTCAACTCTAGTGTTGTTTCAATATTTATTTTTGCACCTTCTCGACCATGCCTGAAATGATGACGGTGATTTATTTATGCATTTTTTTTAGGTTGACCAGGGCACTAAGGTGTTCAAGCAGCTTGAGCAGTTTGACTGGTATGTCGCGCATGCGCCTGACAGTCTCAAGAGCTCCATTGAGAGGTACAAGACTGATCTTCACAACTTTAGTCTTGCGTACCGGGGTTACCAAGGGGAGCCGTCTAGTGGCTTGCCTCCTGACGCGTACGGCTCTCAGCCCCAGCCCCAGAGTCAGGTGTGGGAGCCGTCTAGTGGCTTGCCTCCTGACGCGTACGGCTCTCAGCCCGAGAGTCAGGTGTGGGAGCCGTCTAGTGGCTTGCCTCCTGACGCGTACGGGTTTCAGCCCCAGAGTCAGGTGTGGGAGCCGTCTAGTCGCTTGCCTCCTGACACGTACGACTTTGTGCCCCAGAGTGAATTCTGGGAGCTGTCTAGTCGCTTGCCTCCTGACGCGTCTTTGCCCCAGAGGGAATTCTGGGAGCCGTCTAGTCGCTTGCCTCCTGACACGTACGACTCTCAGCGCCAGAGTCAGGTGACCCAAGTAGGAATCCAGGCCTCGCGCCCAAGCAACCGGTCGGATAAAGGACAAGCGACAAAGCCATTGAGGCGATGGAAGCGGGATTGGATCGACCGGCACTACTTCGGGCCTGAGCCTGTCGATTCAACAGACTTTCCTCTTGGAACATTGCTAGGTCACGCGGATGTGAGAATGTTGGCACCGGAGACAGATATTTCAAATTTTGTCATGAACGCTTATATAGATCTGCTCCGGATTAGAGAGCTACGTTATAACCAGTGCGAAGATTTGAAGCTTAACATGTATCCCACTTATCTTGTCCCATTAATGGTGACCAGCATGAGGGAGTTCACAGAATCGAGGAGGCGAGGGGCAGGCATGGGTAAGTGGAAACCAGCTGGAAACTTGTTAGCCCTGTTGACCGCAGACTATCAATGTCACGCTGCTCATGCGAACCTTGTCATGATACCTTGCCATCATGAACACCACTGGTTCCTATTAGTTCTCTATCCAGCGAACAGAGCGGTCAACATATACGATAGCCTACGGGAGGACTCTCCCTTTCGGTCGCTGGCACAGATATACAGCGAGTACATCACTGCAGTGGTTAGTTTTTATCGGTTGACCTTGGCTCATAGTATATTCTTATTGTAACATATATTGATGACCTTTTTTTATTGTTGGATGCAGACTACTATCTTCTCGCTAGCGTGCCGAGATTATTCGGGGAAATCCATCACCAGGAATTCGACGGTAGAGCCTTGGACGGTCGAGATGATACAGGACCGACCAAAGCAATATAACAGTCACGATTGCGGGATTTACGTCCTCAAGTACATGGACTACATTGCTCGGTCGGAGGTGCTCAAATATAAATGGTGGACTAGGAAGGCTGCCTTGACGTTTAGGTATAGGATAGCCTGGGAGCTGAAAAAGAATGAAGCTAGACGCCTTAATTACCATTATCCTAACTAGAGTGGCTAAGGTGCAATGAGCAAAGAACCCCTGAAAAAAATGTACATAATTTTTTTATTGTTGCTATGAATTTGGCGATACAGTGTGCACGAATATTAATACATTATAGGATTTTCAAAAAAATTATTTGTCTCGATTTTCGCCGAAATTCATATATATGGCCTATTAGCGTGCCTAAGGGGCAATGAGCAAAAAAGAAATGACAAAAAAAATTACGAGATTTTTCGGAAGCTATGAATTGGGCCCTAAAGTGTGCCCGAATAGGCCTTCCATAGGAAAACCCAAAAAATAACGTGTCTCGTATCTTGCCGAAATTCTTACGAATGGGCTAACTAGCGTGCCTGAGGTGCAATGAACAAAAAAAAAGTGACAAAAAAAATTACGAGATTTTTCGGAAGCTATGAATTGGGCCCTGAAGTGTGCCCGAATAGGCCTTCCATAGGAAAACCCAAAAAATAACGTGTCTCGTATCTTGCCGAAATTCTTACGAATGGGCTAACTAGCGTGCCTGAGGTGCAATGAACAAAAAAAAAGTGACAAAAAAAATTACGAGATTTTTCGGAAGCCATGAATTGGGCCCTGAAGTGTGCCCGAATAGGCCTTCCATAGGAAAACCCCAAAACTCTTCATCATCATCGTCCTCCTCGACCATACTGCCAGGTTCGAGACCTAACACTTTATAATGGTTTCTCTTGTCATGATCAGTCATCTTATTACACAACGCACACTTTCGCAATTTTTTTTGAGCCGTTGGTTTTTCAATCGGATTCTTCATGCGTATTTCTCGTTTTCGCCCTTTTGTTTGTGCAATAATTGGATCAAAAATGTCGTCCTCCTCACCTTGCATGCTAGTGCCGTCAATGACTGGCTGTTTGGCTCGATTGAATCTACCGGCTGGAGTCGTCCGAGTAGTCGGAGTGTCCCGTCTTTCTGGATCAGCCATCCTAAACTCCACATGCTTAGCCTTATCCCGTGCGGCTGCTTCAACTTGATACCTGTACCCATCAAATGTTGACGCTGCATCCATTGATAAACCGTGCATGATGTTACAAAGGTGATTATATCGCAGCGTCTCAGATTGCTCGAAATCAACTGAAACATTGGGCACGTAAGGAATGTGACCGTGGACTCTATTGGCTTCCTTCGTCCACCGGGCCAAGATATACTGTGGAGGGATTTCACGAGCATTCTTGGAGCTCAAAACCCTCAACGCGTGTCGACAAAGTATACCTTTATGCTCAAACAATTGACAGTTGCAATTTACCAACCCGGTGTCCATACATTTAGCAACGGTAAAATGTCTTCTGTTCCTCGGAGTCGACGAAGAGCACGGATTGGCGAAATTCGTCACGTTTGTCAAAGCATAAACCTTGAGATCTCTGGTGGAATACTCGTGCAACTTTGTCATGCCATATTGATTAGACTTTAGTAGTTCATTCTGAAACTGTCTAAACATTTCCTTGGTATAGACTTGAGCCGCATGAACCTCCAAAGGTGAAAAGAGTAGTATGGCTCTTTCCCTGTAAACTGTAGCCGCGTCGGCTTCTCTCTCACGGTACAATTGCCTATCAACGGCTTTCTGCATCTCTAGTACGAACTCCACTATACTTGAAGACTGGCTTACGTACCCATCAAAGAATGAATTCATAGCTTCGCTTCTCGAGGTCGTAGTCATTCCGGCTGCAAAAAACTTCTTGGTGTAGGCACCGACCCACTGTGTCTTGATCGCATACAACGATTGTAACCAGGCATGATTGTGCAAATTGTAGTCATCCATTAACGTGGCCCACCTCTCCTCGAACACGTCTACCGTCAACGATTTCTTCACACATGTATTAAAGTCAGTCTTGAATTCCGGATGGTTTGCATATACATTGTGAAGCCGTTCGGGATATTTGTTGCTTATGTGCCACGTGCACAGTCCATGGTGAGTATCTGGAAGGACCTTAGCGATTGCATTTTTCATTGCCAGATCTTGGTCGGTGATGATGGTCTTTGGAGGAATATGATACATTGCTTGAAGCCACGTTTCAAATAACCACGTAAATGACTCCTCCGTCTCATCCCTAAGCAGGGCAAAGCCAAACGAGATTGACTGATAGTGGTGGTTCACCCCGGTGAACGGAGCAAAAGGCATAGAGTACTTATTGGTGCGGTATGTGGTGTCAAACGTCACAACATCCCCAAAATTTTGGTAAGCAGCTCTAGAACGGGGGTCCGCCCAAAATATAGTACTAATGCGGTTCTCATCATCCAGTTGGAGACTGTAGAAAAATCCAGAATTCTCACTCTGAAGGCATCAAGTGTAGCTTGAGAATCACTCCTACCGAAAGACTCTCTCTTCTGAGCACGAAGTTCATTTCGAAGGTCTACTTCGTTGAAACTCAACCTGTCAATCCCCCCAGCCTGGCTTGAGAAAACCCCCATCATCTTAGAAGGTGGAATTTTAGCCCCGGCCATTGTAAAAATCAGTTGTCTGTGTGCCGCGCTAATTTCTCGGTGTTGATGAATTTGACCAATCTTACTGGGGGTCATCAACTGATGATTATGACTCAACTCCACTCCCGTCACAACCCAATGGTTTTCTTTTTTCCGGTGTACTGCATACACATGGGCCTTGCAGCCGGTACCCGGAAATGTGTCGCGTTTTCTTTGTTTTGTTGTCCCTTCGTCACTGATCTGAACGACCGGGGGTACATGCGGTGCTCCTCGATGACACTCAAATAGTCTTGCACAAATTTGATCGGTATTCACCCGTTTTCTAGTCGTCTTAGTTCTAATACCGAAACCCATCGTTTTCGAATATGCTCTGTAGTATGCTTCGACTTCGTCCAGTGTTTGAAAAACTTGATCCAAGTAAGGTGGATCAGAACCTTCACAAAAATTGCTTCCTCCAGTTGCATCCATATTTATACTGAAATCTAAAAAATAAAAATTATATCATTCTCAACAAGTCATAGAATTAAATAAAAGAAGAATAAAAATTATTTGCAGTGTAATCGTTGGAAAATTTGTATAATGTAAAATTACCAAAATAGCCCCCGATGAGCGGCAAATTACCGAAATGCCCTCGGGGGTTCATTATCACCCTAACGCCCCAAATCAGCTTCGAAACAACCTTTCAGGTGCTTTGCTTACATTTCTGGACGAAGCAGTCATTTGAAAAACTGAAGGGGGCAAAGTAATGAAAATACCCCTCTCGGGAATGCGAATTACCAAAATGCCCCCTGGCATCAGAAAAGCTGAATAGTTTTTTCGAACGACTTTTAAGCTTTATCTAATTCACAACTTTAAAATAACTTTTCGGGTGTCTCACACCCTTTCCTGAACTAAAAGTTTTTAAGGAAATTCGTGTAATGTAAAATTAGGAAAATAGCCCCCGATGAGCGGCAAATTACCGAAATGGCCCGGGGTTCATTATGACCCCAACGCCCCGCGAATCGGCTTCAAATCAGCCTTTCAGGTGCTTTGCTTACATTTACGGACTGAGAAGTCGTTTCAAAAACTTGACACCGTAAAATTACCAAAATACCCCTCTCGGGGCGACGAACTACCAAGATGCCCCCTGGCATCAGGAAAAATCTCGAAAGTGCTTTAAGATGCTATTTTAAGGTTGCTGAGTTCATCCTTGATCTAAAAAGCATTTTACGGATTTTTCGTCCAAAAATCCCGAACCGGTGTCCGGATCGAGCGCTTAAAAGCCCGTTCGGCAAAAAATTGCTACCGGCTTCGGAATGGCCCGAATTCCTGGGGAATGGAACTTCCCATCTTCGCTAGGGTTTGCTTACATTTACGGACTGGAAAGACGTTCGAAAAAGTTGACAGCGTGAAATTACCAAAATACCCCTCTCGGGCGGCGAATTACCGAAATGCCCCTGGCATCGGGAAAAATCTCAAAAGTGCTTTAAGATGCTATTCTAAGGTTGCTGAGTTCATCCTTGATCTAGAAAGCATTTTAGGGATTTTTCGTAAAAAAATCCCGAACCGGTGTCCGGATCGAGCGCTTAAAAGCCCGTTCGGCAAAAAATTGCTACCGGCTTCGGAATGGCCCGAATTCGTGGGGAATGGAACTTCCCATCCTCACTAGGGTTTGCTTACATTTACGGACTGGAAAGACGTTCGAAAAAGTTGACAGCGTAAAATTACCAAAATACCCCTCTCGGGCGGCGAATTACCAAAATGCCCCTGGCATCGGGAAAAATCTCAAAAGTGCTTTAAGATGCTATTCTAAGGTTGCTGAGTTCATCCTTGATCTAGAAAGCATTTTAGGGATTTTTCGTCAAAAAATCCCGAACCGCTGTCCGGATCGAGCGCTTAAAAGCCTGTTCGGCAAAAGATTGCTACCGGCTTCGGAATGGCCCGAATTCCTGGGGAATGGAACTTCCCAGCCTTCGCTAGGGTTTGCTTACATTTACGGACTGGAAAGACGTTCGAAAAAGTTGACAGCGTAAAATTACGAAAATACCCCTCTCGGGCGGCGAATTACCAAAATGCCCCTGGCATCGGGAAAAATCTCAAAAGTGCTTTAAGATGCTATTCTAAGGTTGCTGAGTTCATCCTTGATCTAGAAAGCATTTTAGGGATTTTTCGTCAAAAAATCCCGAACCGGTGTCCGGATCGAGCGCTTAAAAGCCCGTTCGGCAAAAAATTGCTACCGGCTTCGGAATGGCCCGAATTCCTGGAGAATGGAACTTTCCAACATCCTAGGGTTTGCTTACATTTACGGACTGAAAAGACGTTCGAAAAAGTTGACAGCGTAAAATTACGTAAATACCCCTCTCTGGTGGCGAATTACCAAAATGCCCCTAGCATCGAGAAAAATCTCAAAAGTGCTTTAAGACGCTATTCTAAGGTTGCTGAGTTCATCCTTGATCTAAAAGGAATTTTATGGATTTTTGGCCATAAAAGCCCGAAGCGGGGTCCGCATCGGGCGCTTAAAAGCCCGTTCGGCAAAAAATTGCTACCGGCTTCGGAATGGCCCGAATTCCTGGGGAATGGAACTTCCCATATTCGCTAGGGTTTGCTTACATTTACGGACTGAAAAGACGTTCGAAAAAGTTGACAGCGTAAAATTACGANAATACCCCGCTCGGGCGGCGAATTACCAAAATGCCCCTGGCATCGGGAAAAATCTCAAAAGTGCTTTAAGATGCTATTCTAAGGTTTCTGAGTTCATCCTTGATCTAAAAAGTATTTTACGGATTTTTCGTAAAAAAATCCCGAACCGCTGTCCAGATCGAGCGCTTAAAAGTCCGTTCGGCAAAAAATTGCTACCGGCTTCGGAATGGCCCGAATTCCTGGGGAATGGAACTTTCCAACATCCTAGGGTTCTCAAAAAAATTTCGCGCGAAATCGCGCTAGCTTGATATTTTAAATTACACTGCGAAGTTACAAGGTTGCGCGTATCAGTTAACCCCTTTCCAGTCTTTGGAAAAATCTGAAATTTTTACCTGATACAGATCTTTTAAAAATAACTAGGGTCTCTTTTTTGTACTTTGGCCAAATCTAGCTCTAGCTTTTTTTTATAAATTCGTGAAAGATCATAATTTTGACGCCCTAAAAAATTGCTATTTTCGAATGTTTCGAATGTAATACCCCGATTTGTAAAAACGTAATTTTGACGCCCTAAACACGAATTTTAGACTATGGTAAGAACAATTTACGCGTACGAACAATTTAAATTAACATTGAATTATAAGAAAATTCAAAATACTTACTTGTTGTGACTTGAAAAAAATGACGAAGAAATCCACCGATCTTCTTCTAGCGTAAAATTTTTTTCGCTCGTATTGTTGTGGAGATTATGTAGGTGAGATAGGGAGGATGAGGAGAGTGCAAGAAATAATTCGGGGAAGAGGGATTTTATAGACAGAAAAGTGGGGGGAAAGGACCGAATAATGCAGGGGGAGCCGTGGAAGGGGTGGGGGCCAAGCCATCTTGTGCCATGTGTCGAAGAGGGGTGGGGGCCAAGGGGAGGGAGGAGGTCACGGGTGGGAGGGGGGAAAGAGGGGTGGGGGCCCGGGGGGGGGGGATCTGCCGCAAGTGGTGGGGGCCAAGGGAGGGAGAAGGCCACGGGGGGGGGGGGGAAGAGGGGTGGGGGCCACGGAGGGTTACTGCCGAAAATGGACAGCAATTGGCCTTGGGCCAATCGCAAGAAATACATGCGATTGGCCCAAAGTCAATCGCATGATAGTCTTGCGATTGGCTTTGGGCCAATCGCATGTATGTCTTGCGATTGGCCAAAGCCAATCGCATGTGAATTTTTTTTTTTTGCAATCGCAAGTATTAGTAGCGATTCGGTGGGAAATTTTTTTTTTCCCACCGGTCGATGGGGATCGATCCCCATATATATATATATAGGGGGCCGATCCCTGTCTACCGGTGGGAAAATCTATATATCTCCACCGAACCGCTGCAAAGAGCAGCGATTGCACAAAAATAAACAAAGACCAACCGCAACAAAGTGTTGCGGTTGGAATTTTTCTGACAAAAAATTGTTTATTGACCGAAACCATTGACCGAAACCACCGAAAACGCAATTGTTGACCGAAACCACTGTTGATTGACCGAAACCACCGAAACCGCAGTTGTTGACCAAGTCCATGCCCAAATAATGCCCAACCGCAACAAAGAGTTGCGGTGGGTATTGTACAAAAATTCTGAAAATTTACAGGATTATTCTCAGTACAATATTACAATTTCTGTGAAAATTTCATAATTTTCTGATATCGTGTGTATTCATTATAATTTCTGCAATTTCAGAATTGTAAAAGTCTTTTGGAGTCTTTAAACCCTGAAAATGATTTGGGAAAAATTATAGTAATGTTTTTATAGTATAAGTAAGACTCAGTAAAATTTTGATGATTTTTGGGGTTAAATTACTATGGTTTTCCATATCGCATTAGTTTTAGCAAAACAAATATTTGAAAATTAGTTTTAATGGTTTTTATACATATTTTAAAGCTCTTACAAAAATTATGGGACTTTATTTTCAGCTAGAAGAAATTTTGGTAATTTATGGGTTTTTATTGCATTTAAAGAATTTATTTTAATCCAAAAATTCAGAAAATTCATATTTTGACTTTTATTAATGATTTAAGCCATAAAAAGTGTTTTAGAGTTAATTATATAAATTTTAGAGTGCCGGTACACGTTAAGGAGTGTATAGGATTTTCGGTTAGGTTGGCCGTGTGCGAGAACCGTTTAGAGTCGCGCTATTTTGGGATTAAAATTGAGTACGTGGTGGTATTAGGTTTATAGTAATGTAGCATAGATTGTGTTCTAACATATGGATTTGCCAATCTAGGTTTATTCAGAAAATATTGATCGAGGTTGGTAGCATCGCATAGCTTGGTAAGGAATTCTATCCGAACCCTATTTCATTATTCTGTTTTCAAATGCTTATAACAACAATTTTAAAAACTAGATCAGATGTTGATTTAAGTTGTCCATGAAACCCTAAATTGAGCCTTATAGCGATCGTTTGGAATTCTGTTTCGTCTCATCTTGGAATCCATTGTTCATTTGATATGTTTATTGATTGATCATCGTAAAGCATTTTTGAATTCTATTTATTACTTCTCAATGTTGACATGAGTTAGTAACTTGGGAGCCATAATGATGGTCTGTATTGTTGGCGTTATAAGGATGGTCTGTTGAACGGGTTTAACTGGTACCTAGATGGACTGGTCAGTGTACATATGCATATGTAAAGCGATCGAGCACTGCCGGGGTGGCTTTGCTTCTGTACTGCTCATGTTCAATGTTTCCTCTTTATACTTTATTACACTTGAACTGTTTTGAATATTATCCACTCATGCTATATTATATCCGAAGTGTTTCAAATGCCTATTATTTAAGGGATTGAGTTGAATACTCATCCCTATGTTTATATCGTATTGTAGTGATTTCATCAAAAGCAAAATCCCTCAAAAAGTTGTTATTGGACTTGAATGTAAAATCGTTCGTTTTGTTCATCTTTGTCTAAGTGTTGTATTTCATTGAAAATACTCTTCAAAAGTTTTATATGAAAAATCGTCTGAATCGTTTTGTGATTTTAAATCTTTGTGCGACCTTACTGGGCTCTCAAAGGCTCACTCCCCTTTGACTTCCTTTTCGCAGGTGACAGCCAGCAGTAGGTTACCTGAATATGGATTAGAGCCGAGCGAGCAAAAACAAAGGAATTAGATTATTGTATTGTCCATTAGAACCCCTGCGTGGGCGAATAATATTATTATGATTTCTGTAGACTAAGATTTGACATTCATTTTAAATCAGTCAGCTGAGAGTTTGGTTTGATTCATGGTTTAGTTGCTCTGACAGATTTATTGCCTGAGCAACAATTGAGGAATTATTATCTTAGTGAACTGATCGATTGAGCGTTAACGTTCCGGAAGCTTCTTACCAAAATTTTGGGGATGTTGTGACGTTTGACACCACATACTGCACAAATAAGTACTCTATGCCTTTTGCTCCGTTCACCGGGGTGAACCACCACTATCAGTCAATCTTGTTTGGCTTTGCCCTGCTTAGGGATGAGACGGAGGAGTCCTTTACGTGGTTATTTGAAACATGGCTTAAAGCAATGTATCATATTCCTCCAAAGACCATCATCACCGACCAAGATCTGGCAATGAAAAATTCAATCGCTAAGGTCCTTCCAGATACTCACCATGGCCTGTGCACATGGCACATTAGCAAAAAATATCCATAACCGCTTCACAATATATATGCAAACCATCCGTCATTCAAGACTGACTTTAATACATGTGTGAAGAAATCGTTGACGGTAACATCATGCACAGTTTATCATTGGATGCAACGTCAACATTTGATGGGTACATGTATCAAGTTGAAGCAGCCGCACAGGATAAGGCTAACCTCTCACAGTTTAGAATGGCATTACCAGAAAGACGAGACACTCCGACTACTCGGACGACTCCAGCCGGTAGATTCAATTGAGCCAAACAGCCAGTCATTGACGGCACTAGCCTGCAAGGTGAGGAGGATGACATTTTTTATCCAATTATTTCTCAAACAAAAGGGCGAAAACGAGCAATACGCATGAAGAATCCGATTGAAGAAGCAACGGGTCAAAAAAAATTGCGAAAGTGTGCGTTGTGTAATAAGATGACTGATCATGACAAGAGAAACCATTATAAAGTGTTAGGTATCGAACCTGGCAGTATGGTCGAGGAGGACGATGATGAGGAAAAGTGTTAGGGTTAATGTTTCAGTTGTATAAATTGAACTTTTATAATGTTTAAATTTGTGATTTGGTTTGTGGAATCTTTAATTTGTGATTTGGTTTGTGAATTATTGATATTTTTGGTAACCCCGTATTCGGGCACATTTTAGGGCCCAATTCATAGCTTCAGAGAAAAAAGTTGTAATTTTTTTGTCACCTTTTTTTCACTCATTGCACCTCAGGCACGCTAGTTAGCCCATTCTTATGTATTTCGGCGAAAAAGGAGACACGTTATTTTTTGGGTTTTCCTATGAAGGGCCTATTCGGGCACACTTTAGGGCCCAATTCATAACTTGCGAAAAAAGTTGTAATTTTTTTGTCACTTTTTTTTCGCTCATTGCACCTCAGGCACGCTAGTTAGCCCATTTGTAAGAATTTCGGCGAAAAACGAGACACATTATTTTTTGGGTTTTCCTATGAAGGGCCTATTCGGGCACACTTTAGGGCCCAATTCATAGCTTCCGAAAAAAGTTGTAATTTTTTTTGTCACTTTTTTTTCGCTCATTGCACCTCAGACACGCTAGTTAGCCCATTTGTAAGAATTTTGGCGAAAAACGAGACATATTATTTTTTGAGTTTTCCTATGAAGGGCCTATTTGGGCATACTTTAGGGCCCAATTCATAGCTTGCGAAAAAAGTTGTAATTTTTTTTGTCACTTTTTTTCGCTCATTGCACCTCAGGCACGCTAGTTAGCCCATTTGTAAGAATTTTGGCGAAAAACGAGACGTTATTGTTTGGGTTTTCCTATGAATGGCCTACTCGGGCACACTTTAGGGCCCAATTCATAGTTTGCGAAAAAAGTTGTAATTTTTTTTGTCACTTTTTTTCGCTCATTGCACCTCAGGCACGCTAGTTAGCCCATTTGTAAGAATTTCGGCGAAAAATGAGACACATTATTTTTTGGGTTTTGCTATGAAGGGCCTATTCGGGCACACTTTAGGGCCCAATTCATAGCTTGGGAAAAAAGTTATAATTTTTTTTGTCACTTTTTTTTCGCTCATTGCACCTCAGGCAATAAATCTGTCAGAGCAACTAAACCATGAATCAAACCAAACTCTCAGCTGACTGATTTAAAATGAATGTCAAATCTTAGTCTACAGAAATCATAATAATATTATTCGCCCACGCAGGGGTTCTAATGGACAATACAATAATCTAATTCCTTTGTTTTTGCTCGCTCGGCTCTAATCCATATTCAGGTAATCTACTGCTGGCTGTCACCTGCGAAAATGAAGTCAAAGGGGAGTGAGCCTTTGAGAGCTCAGTAAGGTCGCACAAAGATTTAAAATCACAAAACGATTCAGACGATTTTTCATATAAAACTTTTGAAGAGTATTTTCAATGAAATACAACACTTAGACAAAGATGAACAAAACGAACGATTTTACATTCAAGTCCAATAACAACTTTTTGAGGGATTTTGCTTTCGATGAAATCACTACAATACGATATAAACATAGGGATGAGTATTCAACTCAATCCCTTAAATAATAGGCATTTGAAACACTTCGGATATAATATAGCATGAGTGGATAATATTCAAAACAGTTCAAGTGTAATAAAGTATAAAGAGGAAACATTGAACATGAGCAGTACAGAAGCAAAGCCACCCCGGCAGTGCTCGATCGCTTTACATATGCATATGTACACTGACTAGTCCATCTAGGTACTAGTTAAACCCATCCAACAGACCATCCTTATAACGCCAACAATACAGACCATCCTTATGGCTCCCAAGTTACTAACTCATGTCAACATTGAGAAGTAATAAATAGAATTCAAAAATGCTTTACGATGATCAATCAATAAACATATCAAATGAACAATGGATTCCAAGATGAGACGAAACAGAATTCCAAACGATCGCTATAAGGCTCAATTTAGGGTTTCATGGACAACTTAAAAACATTTTTATATCAATCAACAAAAATCAACATTTGATCTAGTTTTTAAAACTGTTGTTATAAGCATTTGAAAACAGAATAATGAAATAGGGTTCGGATAGAATTCTTACCAAGCTAAGCGATGCTACCAACCTCGATCAAGATTTTCTGAATAAAACTAGATTGACAAATCCATACGTTAGAACACACTCTATGCTACTATACTATAAACCTAATATCAACTACCCACCACGTGCTCACATTTAATCCCAATATAGCGCTCCTCTCAACGATTCTCGCACACGTCCATCCTAATCGAAACTCCTATACACTCCTTAACGTGTACCGGCATTCTAAAATTTATATAATTAACTCTAAAACACTTTTATGTCTTAAATCATTAATAAAAGTTAAAATATGAATTTTCTGAATTTTTGAATTAAAATAATTTCTTTAAATGCAATAAAAACCCATAAATTGCCATAATTTCTTCTAGCTGAAAATAAAGTTCCATAATTTTTGTAAGAGATTTAAAATATGTATAAAAATCATATAAATTTGAATCAGAAATTAAAAACCATTAAAACTAATTTTCAAATATTTGTTTTGCTAAAACTAATGCGATATGGAAAACCATAGCAATTCAACCCCAAAAATCATCAAAATTTTACTGAGTCTTACTTATACTATAAAAACATTATTATAATTTTTCCCAAAGCATTTTCGGGGTTTAAAGACTCCAAAAGATTTTTACAATTCTGAAATTGCAGAAATTATAATTAATACACACGATATCAGAAAATTATGAAATTTTCACAGAAATTGTAATATTGTACTGAGAATAATCCTGTAAATTTTCATAATTTTTGGTCAGTCGTACAATACCAACCGCAACTCTTTGTTGCGGTTGGGCATGGACTTGGTCAACAATTGCGGTTTCGGTGGTTTCGGTCAATCAACAGTGGTTTCGGTCAATCAACAATTTTTTGTCAGAAAAATTCCAACCGCGAGTGTTGCGGTTGGTCTTTGTTTATATTTGTGCAACCGCTGCTCTTTGCAGCGGTTCGGTGGAGGATTTCTTATTTTCCCACCGGTAGACAGGGATCGGCCCCCTATATATATATATATATATATATATATATATCTAAGATAGCACTGGCCGACGACCATGATTTATGGTTCTGATAGCCGTGGAACTGGAAGGGGACGGCGAGTGGACTGGTGACTGCGACGACCAGTGATCCGTGACCGGTCAATTAGTCAACTGCCTGGGGTACGCATTTTCAGATTAATTGATCATTTTTCTTTCCCAATTGAACATTGATTGAGGATTTATGTTGTTAATTCAGCATTTGAGAGTGTTAATTGAGATACGTGACCTAATACGATTGAGTCATTGAGATATGTGACCTAATTTGATTTTCATAGTTAACTGCATATCAAATTAGATAATTAAACATTCATTTCCATTTGGAAAACACCATTATATTTGGTGTTCAACTTGCTTAGGAATTGATTAACCGGAGATTGTTTACTATCTATTCAGACTCATTTTTGTTTACTTAATTGTTTACAGTGAATCTACAAAGAAAAAAAGGAAAGAAAGAAATTGATAATTTTACTTCGGAACTGAACAAAAAAATGCTATTGAACCAATCAATTTTAGAGTAAATTCATTTTTCATTGTTGAACAATATCCGAAAACTTTGCAGCTTAAAATCTACAACAAAAACAAGATATCCACCTTGGAGCACAGTAAGAAGACAAAATTCATTCAGTCCAAATGAGGATAACTAGATTAAGTGGTTTTTAAGAAACTCATCTGAAATACAAGTGTTCATATCACTGGTCTAGCTTACATCTAGATACTGAAAATAAATTTTTGCTAGAGTAAGTATAAGGTAGGACTTTGTTAGTGTTTTCGAGTGAATTCTAGATACTAACATAGATTCAACTCCTAATTTTGTTGGGTTAACATACAAAATCTCTATTTAAAAGCGAAATGACTCCGCCCAAAGCAAGGTAAACCAAAAGACGCGAATGATATAGCTCCTTAAAACATGAGATTACTTTGGCAGAAGCCGCCCCTAGGGTTTATCTTTAACAAGAAATGCAATTGAAGATGTGGTAAGATTAAAAAAATTGATAATTTTACTTCAAAACTGATCTAAGAAACTCTAATGAACCAATCAATTTAGAGTAAATTCATTTTTAAATAAAACAATTTTAGAGTAATTATACTTCGATATATTTTTAGCACCCCTGGAGTGAAATCCTTGTTTCGCTACTATTTCAAACCATCTAAAAATTGCAACTTGACTTTGGAATGCTATCCGTATCTATCTGTTACAAGACATACCATTATGATGGTTAATTTGTACACCCTTTGATACATCATATACAATTATGGCTACAAATGCAGTGAGAAAATCTCTACGACAACCATCATTTTCTCCCAACGAAAAAAGCTTGGCACTGATGGGAACCTAAAATAGCATAATGATATTATGTACCCTCTCGTAAGATTAGTTACAGTTTAGATTTGATTGCTTCAATATTAAAGTGAGTTTATTATCTAGCATAAGCCATAATAAACATTATAAAGATCATCCCTAGCCACACAGCCAAAAAACGGGGGGAATTTTCCTATGCTATACCAACAACTCCCCCCCCCCCCCCCACCACCACAACCACAACACCACCACCACCACACACACACACACACACAAAAGAAATGAATGATGTTTAAAGACGTTTGTTCTAACTCAACTTGAAGGAAAAAATTTGTTTCTGACATTTTATAAGATTTGGATTTATTTGAACTAAAAATAATTATTTCTCCAATTCTTATCTCTATAATCAATGAACCCATTGGCATCGCCTTCATCGCTGCTGCCGGCAGACCACCTTTACTGCCACCCATACCACTGGCACCACCACTAATGCCACCATTACTATTACCATCACTACGACCACTGCTAAACAGCTAACGACAAGGCACCACCATCACAGTCACCATCATTGTAGTGCGTTACATCATCACCACGACCACCATTACCACTGCTAGATGTCATCGTTGTTGCTGTCGCAACACCACTGCCATCACCACCATTGCCACCATCAGTATTGCCACCACCGTCTTTGTCATTACCATTACCACTTGTGCCACTATATCAAGAAGAAGCTTCAAATCGCCCCCAACGTGATAATTCCACGCTTGGGAGAAGGCTAAGGCTTGGGGCACTAATAAAATAAGACTTGGCTCAGTTGTCTGCAAAAATTATAAGGAAGATGCACTGGATACTGCTATTGCATGCCTTCTTGTTGCTGAGTAAATAACTAGTCTTGTCTTGTCGTATCGACTGTTAGCCTATCTGCTGCTGTAAGAAAGCTAAGTGAATGAATGCGTATCCACTCTTTGATAGAAGGAACAATATAAGTGTTGTTGTTAGTGCCACTGTATAAACTTGTCATGATCAACATAAATGTCATCACTCCAGCTGCCATGACTATCACCAACATACCAGCAGTGATGCCTGAATACCACCACCACCGCTACTATTGTTACCATGGTTGGTGCACACCACCATCACCACCCTTGACATCAAAATACTACCTCCAGCATCATCTCTGCTGTCGTTACCGTCACTTCAGTCACCAACATTACCCCTTGTGCCGCCTTAGCACCACTAGCATCAGTACCATCGTTGGACTGCCCCTCCACCTTGATGTCACTGTCTTTTGGCACTGATGCCGTAGGAGAACACCACCGGTCCACCGCTGACAGCACACTGCCACCACCATTGTCACTTTTGTCACCATCCCTATCACTATTTACACCTCAATACTGCCGCCGCAACCACCACCATCGTTATGATCACTTGACCACCCGACCACTTCGATGGGGAGTGCTACATATTATACCACCACTTAGATTATATAAGTGGTGTATCGAGATTGAATTAGCAGCATGAAATAAAAAACATAAGGGTCTATTTTCAAATTTTTATTCCTAATTATATATGCAAACGCCCTATTTCTTAGTCTTTTATCTATTTATTATTGGTGGGTTCTATTGATAATTAGCATTTATTATTAATTATGGGTGTAAGCCTAGTAATAAATAATGAACTCCAGTCCAATCCAATTTGGTTAAGCGCAGTCCAGTTCCGTATGAGTCAAGTCCAGGTAAGATACTGTAATCAGTTAGATAATTCAGAATTATCTTGTGATTAATCCATGATACATGTAAACCTTCTTGACTTAGATGAAAATTGGAGACGGTTTTCAAAATCTGGTAGATTCCATCTGCTTTGTCAAAGATAATTAGCTAATTAAGGACACATAATGTCCCGAAATTTGAAAAAAAAAACATCTTGAAATATTGATGGATGAACCGACCGTTTCTCAATAAACTGGTGGATTAGCTGACTTTTTCTCAATTTGCAATTTGAATAAAATATTTGACTCTCTCAGAGATCTTAAACGCAAAGAGTTATCGTTATCATTTTGGATCGGCTCCAGACCTTTATAAAAGGAGCCTTTGGGCTACAGTTTAGGGGAGACTATTCTGTCTATAAATTTTGGACCATTGGTCTTTAGAATTGATGCATCATTTCTAGGGAGAAATTCAACATTTCAAATAAAATTCTCCATACTTATGATCTACTTGCATCGTGGATTCATAGCTAGGTGGTTTTAAGTCTTCTAAGCAAGAATCATCTAGAGGTGACTGTTAACCCTACGGTTATTTAACCTAGGATTATATTTGATTTTGATGATAACTAACATTGATGATTATGCTGTCTAACATGCATTGAGTTGATGAAGCAATAGGAACAATCTCATACTCATGCAAACGGATTATTAGACGAGCAACACGATCAAAGACTCTCAACGGAACGCATCAAAGAGGAAATTCGACGATTGAAGTTTTCATGCTTTTATTTCCGTCTTTGTAAACTAGACATAGAGAGATGATCGTTACGATGACTGTATACCTAGAACTTGCCCATAGGTTTCCCTTGCATGCATAAAAAAGTTTTTCATGCTTTAAAAATAGGAAACAGCTTTTTCAGGGATGCAGTCGACTGCATGTTGGGCAGTAGGGTAAATGCAGTCGACTGCAATACTTCCAGTAGCCCATTACAGTCGACTGCATTGCATTGCAGTCGACTGCAAGTTGGAATTTTGAAATTCCAACGGCTACTTTTTGGGTTACAGTCGACTGCAATGGGCATTGCAGTCGACTGCATTTACCGTTTGGCGCATTTAATGCCCTACCTACCCCCAAACGGTCATATTTATTCCCAGCTCTATAAATACTCATCTTGGGCATTGTTTTCATTCATCAATTGCATTCAAAGCTCTCCTATCTTTCATATTCTCAAAGATCAAAGCAATTGTTCAAATCTCTCTTGTTTTCATTGATTTCTCATCCTTTTCAAGAGAGCATTTATTGTGAGCTTACATTAGAGAGAGATACACTTTCATAAGTCATCATACACTCATCTCTCTTGTTCTAGTACTTCAACTTGTACTCATCTACTTCTTAAGAGTGAAATCTTGTACTCATTTCTTCATTGAAAGGTTCTTGTATCAAAGCTTGGGGTTGTCAAGCTTTGGAGCTTTGGGTTTGTCAAAGCTTGTTCTTGATGTGGGCATAGCATCAAGGGATTGTAAGAGGTTCGATCTTGACCCGTAAGGAAGATCATACTAGTGGATTCTAGGGCCTTTCAAGGGACTTCCTTGAAGGGGTGGACGTAGGCTTGTGGGTATATCAAGCCGAACCATTTAATTCTCATTGTCAAGTATCTCTAAACCCTTCTCTCTTTACATTATTGTTTTACATATTGTGTTGAGATTGATTGTTTGTTTACTTGAGTTTTTGAGATTAAGGTTTGTTGGTTGTTATAGTTTAAAGTAGTCTTAAAACCCTATTCACCCCCCCTCTAGGGTTATTTTATTGGTTTCAAGTGGTATCAGAGCCTCGGCTCTTGTTATATTGGGTAACGCCAAGAGAGTTAATCGATCATGGCTTATGTTGGGGGTATGGAGGGTAGTTCTACCACTAGGCCTCCATTGTTTAATGGGACCAACTATAGTGTGTGGAAAGTTAAGATGAAAATCTACTTAGAATCTCAAGACTATGAGATGTGGGATATTGTTGAGAATGGCCCATTCGTTCCGATCAAATGGGGTGACAAGGTTGAAGAACCTAAATCAAAATCGGAGTATAGTGATCATGACAAGAAGATGATTTGTATGAATGCTAGAGCAAAAAATTGTCTTGTATGTGCTTTAGACACTAATGAACTCAATAGAGTCATTATGTGTAATTCCGCTAAGAGTATTTGGGATACTCTTCAAGTCACTCATGAAGGGACTTCTCTTCTTAGAGACTCCAAGATGAATTTATTGTTTAGAGATTATGAGTTATTCCATATGCTTCAAAATGAATCTATTACGGATATGAATACTCGTTTTACTAACATTGTGAACCCTTTGAAGCAATTAGGTAAGGAATTCACTAATGGTGATCTAGTGAGAAAAGTGATTAGGTCCTTACCAAGAGCTTGGGATGCAAAGATCACCGCCATCCAAGAATCAAAGAATCTCAACATCTTTCCTCTTGATGATATGATGTGCTTACTCATGACGTACGAAATGCAACTCAAGACCTTTGATCAAGAGGACGTCAAGAAGAAGCCTACATCAATTGCTCTTAAAGCTTCATCTTCAAACCTTGAGTCAAGTGATGATGATGAAGAATTTAATGAAGAGGATATGGCATTGGTTGCAAAGAACTTCAAGAAGTTCTTGAGATTTAGAAGAAATGATGGGAGAAGGCAACAAAATACTAGCAACGAAGAGAGGCTTTGCTACAAATGCCACAAGCCGGGACACATGAAGATGGATTGTCCCATCTACAAAAAGGAGAAGAAGGAAAGAAGAGATGTATGAGAAAAAGCTAAAAGAAGACAATTCTCTAAGAAAGAGAACAAGGAGAAGGAAAGAGCAATGAATGCCGAACACACTTCAACATGGAGTGACTTTGATTCAAGTGATGAAGAGAATGATCAAGCAAATGTGTGCTTCATGGCAAATGATGAGGTAAGCTTTTCTTCTGGTAGTGATAGTGATAATGAAAGTTTTGAAGATGCTTATGATAGCTTATATGAGGAATCCAAGAAAATTTTCAAGAAAAATATTATTTTGTCTAAGAAATTTCTTGAAGCTAATAAGCAAATTGAAAAGTTGATAATGGAAAATGAAAAGTTGCATGCCAAGAATGAATGCATGTCTAGCCATTTATATGTAGAGCATGTGAATAACAATTTGGTTGATTTACTTGTTAACACTCCTAGCTCAAAACAAATCTCTTCCAAAACTTTGGCTTTAGAAAAACAAAATAAAGATTTACAAGTTGAGATTTGTGATTTAAGAAAATGTCTTGAAAAATTTGTTGATGGTCAAAACAATTTGGATGTCATGCTTGGACGCCAAAGAATTGGCCTAAACAAAGGCGGTCTTGGATTAGATCCCATGGCCATGCCTCCTAAAGTTTTGCAACAACAAGCTAGGTTGAATATTCTTACAAAACGACCAAAGAACTATTGCACACCTTTTACACATTGTGGTTGGTGCAACAAGAAAGGGCATACGACTAATCATTGTCCTTGTAGAATTGTTTTTGTTAGAGGTAGAAAGAAAATGTGGATTGTGAAAGGTCAAGAATACAAATGCAAGACTAACACCCAAGGACCCAAGAAAATTTGGGTACCAAAAGTCATTACTTGATTTGTGTTTATAGGTATGTCTCAAAGCAAAATCTAGTAGCAAGAAGTGGATTCTTGATAGTGGATGCTCAAGACATATGACCGGCAACATATCTCTTTTCACATCGATTGATCTTAAGGAAGGAGGAAATGTGACCTTTGGTGACAATTCTCAAGGAAGAATCAAAGGTAAAAGAACTATTGGTAAGGAACCACATTCAATTGAGAATGTGTTATATGTTGAAGGATTGAAGCATAACTTGCTTAGTATTAGTCAATTTAGTGATAAAGGTTTTAAAGTTATCTTTGAGGCTTCTCAATGCACTATACTATCTTTGAAGAACAATGAAACTATTTTGGTTGGTAGTAGAGATAATAATGTTTACTCCATTCAATTAAATGATTTAGCTAACCAAGATGTCAAGTGTCTTAGTGCTATTAGTGAAACATCTTGGCTTTGGCATCGAAGACTTGGTCACATGCACATGGAGCACTTGAAGGATATTTCAAGCAAAGAACTTGTGAGGGGTCTCCCGAAGATCAAGTTTGAGAAAGATAAAGTATGTGATGCTTGTCAAATGGGTAAGCAAAAGAAGGTCTCTCACAAACCGAAGAAAATGGTATATACTTCTAGACCCTTGCAATTACTTCACATGGATTTGTTTGGACCAATCCCAACTACGAGTCTTGGTGGTAAATCATATTGTTTTGTTATTGTTGATGACTTTTCTCGCTATACTTGGACTTTCTTTTTGGCTACCAAAGATGAATCTCTAAATGTGTTCACTTCATTTGCAAAACGTGTTCAAAATCAAAAAGGTTATTTGATTACAAACATTCGGAGTGATCATGGTAGAGAATTTGAAAATTCAAAAATAGGAGCCTTGTGTGATGACTTTGGGATATCACATAATTTTTCGGCTCCTAAAACTCCTCAACAAAATGGTGTTGCCGAAAAAAAGAATAGGTCTTTGCAAGAAGCGGCAAGAACAATGCTTAACGAATATGGTTTACCTAAATACTTTTGGGCGGAGGCGGTCAATTGTGCATGCTTTGTTCTTAATAGAGTTATCTTGCGAAAATTTTTGTTAAAAACCCCTTATGAGCTTTTTAATGATAAGAAACCTAAGGTGAGCTTTTTTAGAGTCTTTGGTTGCAAATGTTTTGTTTTAAATACCAAGGATCACCTTAGCAAATTTGATTCCAAAACCTTTGAGGGTATTTTTCTTGGTTACTCTAATAATAGTATGGCTTATAGAGTTTATAATAAAAGTACTTTGGTTGTTGAAGAATCCATTAATGTTACTTTTGATGAGACTAATCCTTTTCTTCGGAGGACTAACATTGTTAATGTAGATGACATGGACAATGACTTGAGAACTTTGGACATAAGTGATAGGCCACCCCAAAGAAATTGATCTAGGGGAGCAACCATCAAGTTCTCAAGGAGGAAATGAGGAAGCAATCAATGATGCTTCAAACTTGGACAACTCTCAAGAATTACAAAAAGATTGGACTTACAAAAAGGATCATCCAAGCGATCAAATCTTAGGTAATCCTTCGAGTGGGGTAAGAACTCGACGCTCTCTTCAACAACATGTTAATATAGCGTTTCTTTCCCAAATTGAACCGAAGAAATTCTCCAAAGCTCTACATCATGAATCTTGGATGCTTGCTATGCAAGAAGAGCTAGTTCAATTTGAAAGAAATCAAGTTTGGACCCTTGTGCCTAAACCTCAAAATTTTAGGATTATAGGCACAAAATGGATTTATAGAAACAAACTTGATGAATCCGGAGTCGTGGTTAGAAACAAGGCTAGATTAGTGGCCCAAGGTTATAACCAAGAGGAAGGAATTGATTTTGATGAAACTTATGCACCGGTAGCTAGACTTGAATCTATTAGAATGTTATTAGCTTTTGCTTGCTATAGAGATTTTAAACTCTTTCAAATGGATGTCAAGAGTGCCTTTCTAAATGGTTTTATTTCGGAGGAAGTCTATGTGGCTCAACCTCCCGGCTTTGAACATGAAAAATTTCCAAACCATGTTTTCCGTCTTAGCAAAGCTCTTTATGGTTTAAAACAAGCTCCTAGAGCTTGGTATGAAAGGCTAAGCAATTTTCTTTTAGAAAATGGTTTTTCAAGAGGAAAACTTGACACCACTCTTTTTATAAAATCTAAGGGCAATGACTTATTGTTGGTGCAAATTTATGTTGATGATATTATATTTGGTGCTACTAATGGATCCTTGTGCGAAGAGTTTGCTTCTTGTATGAGTAAGGAGTTTGAAATGAGCATGATGGGAGAGCTCACCTTCTTCCTTGGATTGCAAATCAAACAAAGCAAAGATGGAATCTTTATCAACCAAGCCAAATACACCAAAGAGCTACTCAAGAGATTTGACATGGAAGCATCAAATGCTTTTGACACTCCAATGAGCTTTTCATTAAAGCTTGATAAAGATGAAAAGGGTAAGGATGTTGATATTAAGCGCTATCGAGGTATGATCGGATCACTCCTTTACCTTACCGCAAGTAGACCCGATATAATGTTTAGTGTTTGTTTATGTGCTAGATTTCAAGCTTGTCCTAAGGAATCTCATTTGATTGCCGTCAAGAGAATCCTTAGATATCTTAAGGGCACTCACGATTTAGGGTTATGGTTTCCTAGAAACACTTCATTTTTTGACCTAATTGGTTACTCCGACGCCGACTATGCCGGTTGTAAAACCGAGCGGAAAAGTACTAGTGGAGGTTGCCAATTCCTAGGTCACTCTCTTGTTTCTTGGAGTTCCAAAAAGCAAAATTCGGTTGCACTCTCTACCACCGAAGCCGAATATATGGCGGTTGGTGCTTGTTGTGCACAAATGACTTGGATGCAACAAACCCTTTTGGATTTTGGACTCAAGTATGATCACATACCTATCTTATGTGATAATACTAGTGCCATTGATTTGACCAAAAATCCTATCCAACATTCACGCACAAAGCACATAGAAATCAAACACCATTTTATCCGTGATCATGTGCAAAAAGGTGATATTGTTCTAGATTTCGTGGACACAAATCACCAATTAGCGGACATCTTCACTAAACCTCTAGATTCGAAGAGGTTTTCCGCTCTTAGAAGAGAACTTGGCATGTCTTCACCTATGTGACTAAATGTTATATCTTGTGCTAATCATGCAAGTTGCACTTCTCATGCTTGAACATTACTTAATATGTTTAAAGCATGCTTTGGTTGATGTTTCTCTTTTCAAACTTATTGATTTTGTTGATATTCATTTAATCTCATTTGATTTGCACACACTCATATTTCTAAATCCTTTACACTTCATATTTGTGCTTTCTTTGTAACAAGTGTTTGGTACACCTTTCAATGGTTATTCAAGTACTTATGTTTTTATTGTTTGAAAGCCCTTGTTGGCAATATTGATTATCCATGGATGGATACATAAGTTGATCACTTTCACACACACCCTTGACTTTTTTCAATGATGTCAAAAGGGGGAGAAAATATTGTTGATTCATATTGTTGATGCCGAAAAAGGGTCCTTTGCCACGTCTAGGTGCCACCAGGGATGCAGTCTGAGTTGGCTTCCAGGTAAGCAAAGTGGGAGACAGCAGGGATGATGTAAGGGCTGAGAGCAAGGCTCCTCAGGCAGGTCACGAGGGCTGGCAGTGTCGCGCAGGCAGGGTGACGACGAACAGGTTCACCAGTCGACAGTCCGTGTCAAGAGCGCAACGTCGAGAGCTCGAAGTTGTAAGCCCAAGTGTCTTTCTCTCACTAGAAATCCAGAGAGAATAGGTTTTAGAGAGAGAAAGTAGAAGTGTCAAATGAGGCAGAAGTCTTGAATAAGCTCCAGAATCCACTATATATAGACACAAATATGCGCGTGTCATCAGCTGACACGTGTCATCCTGTGGGAGTGACACGTCGCCGCATAGGGTCCCGCAGTCTTGATTGTCCGTCGGATTGCTGGTCCCCGTGTTCGTGTCGTCCTGCCCTTGCAGCGTCCCTCTGCCTGTCTGAGGAGACTGACCACACTGCGGTAGCATGGCCAGAGTGGCCCGTTGCCCCAGCCTCCAGTCCAAGCCCTTACTGAATCCCACGGGATGCGTCAAGAGACGCGCCGAGATCCTGACAGCGGTGAGGGTTGCCCCTGCAGCCAACTGCCAGGCGTGCTGGACACGATGCCCTCCGAAGACCTGCTCCCGTCCCGGAGTGGCTCGCGGTTCATTGCCCTGACGGTGTCGATGATCGACGGAGACATCAGCGTACATGCTCATGACTCGATACTCAAAGTCCGTGGCGGTGGGTCCTCGTGCCGTGGCGTTATGAGCGTAGCCCCCTGAAGCTCGTCAGGTGATTGTGCCGGCGATGGCCTTAGGGTCGTGAGCTCATTCCTGTTGCGAAGGCCGGAGCCTCCGGTTGATTGTGTCTGCGATAACGGTCGTCGCGCATCTACTAGCGATGAGTGAGTGCTGTTGAATGAGTTGCGTGGGGTGATGGCGGTGGTGAGCAGGTCCCCCTCCCCCTCAGGACAAAGGTGGCCGACCTTCTCACCAGAGGGGTGGCCGACCCCCTCAGCAAAGGGGTGGCCGACCCCCTCACCAAAGGGGTGGCTGACCCCCTCACTAGGGGGTGGCCGACCCCCTCAGCAAAGGGGTGGCCGACCCCCTCAGCAAAGGGGTGGCCGACCCCCTCACCAGAGGGGTGGCCGACCCCCTCAGCAAAGGGGTGGCCGACCCCCTCACCAAAGGGGTGGCTGACCCCCTCACTAGGGGGTGGCCGACCCCCTCAGCAAAGGGGTGGCCGACCCCCTTAGCAAATGGGTGGCCGACCCCCTTCCCAGGGGGGTGGCCGACCCCCTCAGCAATGGGGTGGCCGACCCCCTTACAAGGTGGCTGGCCGACCCCCTTTCCAGGGGGGTGGCCGACCCCTCGGGGGGGGGTGTACCTTCGATCGTTGTCTGAGTGCTTGCGGCGCGGGGCGCTTTGACCGAGCGATGATGATGTTTAAGTATCGGAGCGTTTTCACCGAGGAATGATGTTGAGCAAGTTCGATTACCGAGCGTGTGACGTGTCGTGCCGCTGGAGCCTGTTTGCGGGCCCAGGGGTGCGGTCCAGAATAGGTTGTGAACACATATTTGTGTGGACTTGATATGAGCATATATTGCTTAAGTTAGGGGGAGCCCTACATTGCTTAAGATAGGGGGAGCGTTTTGTCATGATTTCTTCTCATGACCCCTTATGGTTTTTAATTGAGATTGTTATGCTTCATTTCGCATATTATCTTATATATCTCATATTATTTGAATCAATGTTTGCCATCATCAAAAAGGGGGAGATTGTTAACCCTACAGTTATTTAACCTAGGATTATATTTGATTTTGATGATAACTAACATTGATGATTATGCTGTCTAACATGCATTGAGTTGATGAAGCAATAGGAACAATCTCATACTCATGCAAACGGATTATTAGACGAGCAACACGATCAAAGACTCTCAACAGAACGCATCAAAGAGGAAATTCGACGATTGAAGTTTTCATGCTTTTATTTCCGTCTTTGTAAACTAGACATAGAGAGATGATCGTTACGATGACTGTATACCTAGAACTTACCCATAAGTTTCCCTACCATGCATAAAAAATGTTTTCATGCTTTAAAAACAGGAAACAGCATTTTCAGGGATGCAGTCGACTGCATTGGGATGCAGTCGACTGCATTGGGATGCAGTCGACTGCATGTTGGGCAGTAGGGTATTACAGTCGACTGCATTTAATGCAGTCGACTGCAATACTTCCAGTAGCCCATTACAGTCGACTGCATTGCATTGCAGTCGACTGCAAGTTGGAATTTTGAAATTCCAACGGCTACTTTTTGGGTTACAGTCGACTGCAATGGGCATTGCAGTCGACTGCATTTACCGTTTGGCGCATTTAATGCCCTACCTACCCCCAAACGGTCATATTTATTCCCAGCTCTATAAATACTCATCTTGGGCATTGTTTTCATTCATCAATTGCATTCAAAGCTCTCCTATCTTTCATATTCTCAAAGATCAAAGCAATTGTTCAAATCTCTCTTGTTTTCATTGATTTCTCATCCTTTTCAAGAGAGCATTTATTGTGAGCTTACATTAGAGAGAGATACACTTTCATAAGTCATCATACACTCATCTCTCTTGTTCTAGTACTTCAACTTGTACTCATCTACTTCTTAAGAGTGAAATCTTGTACTCATTTCTTCATTGAAAGGTTCTTGTATCAAAGCTTGGGGTTGTCAAGCTTTGGAGCTTTGGTTTTGTCAAAGCTTGTTCTTGATGTGGGCATAGCATCAAGGGATTGTAAGAGGTTCGATCTTGACCCGTAAGGAAGATCATACTAGTGGATTCTAGGGCCTTTCAAGGGACTTCCTTGAAGGGGTGGACGTATGCTTGTGGGTATATCAAGCCGAACCATTTAATTCTCATTGTCAAGTATCTCTAAACCCTTCTCTCTTTACATTATTGTTTTACATATTGTGTTGAGATTGGTTGTTTGTTTACTTGAGTTTTTGAGATTAAGGTTTGTTGGTTGTTATAATTTAAAGTAGTCTTAAAACCCTATTCACCCCCCCTCTAGGGTTATTTTATTGGTTTCAGTAACTTTATAGTGCTTTCTAGTTTAGGCCGGAAAGAGAAGGCCATAATATCTCCCATCCGCGTGACCAAATTTTGGTCAATAGATAAAACTTATAAAAAGAGTCATTCAAATTCACCTAAAAGAAAAAAGAAACCTTCCTACCAACTTCTTCCTCGTCTCCTTTTTAATGGTGAAAAGATTGTTGCTAATAACTTTTTGTGACGTGTTATCTTATAATATAGCGACAATTTTCTGTTGGTAAAGAAGGGAATTATGTATAAAGAAGTTTGCTCTGACTTGAGTTGAAGCAGATAAAATGTCATTCGAAATGTTAGTGAATGCTATAAAAGGAAGTCCTAAAGTTGCTGCTACCAAAAATATGGCGTGCACACATAAAATGTAGGTTTCTGTAAAGTTGTCGTTTTCAAATTTTATTCTGAAATTATATGGCACATTCTGTTTTTTGTGCTTAAAGCAATGAATCTTACTGTCTTTAAACACTTGACTCATGGTCCGCCCTTTTGAGTTAATTTTGAAGATACCTATGGCTAGACTATTGTTACGGTAAAAGAAACAAGAAATGAGAAAATAAGGACCTTAAATTTTGGAAGTGATGTTCGAGTTTCACTTTTACCATTTCAATGACATTTCTGTCACAGCAGATTCATGACTATCGCTACATTGTGAGAAAGATGAGCTCAAATCAATTAGAATAGAATTCAATGTCGCGAGCCATAAAAGCTAGTTTTTGTTTGACGAAGGATAAAAGAGTACTAGAGATAGAAAGAAGAAAATGTCAGATTGTGGAAGAAGGGTATCTGAATACCAAGTGTAATAACTTATTGACATGATCCGAAAAAAGAAAATGTTTGAAAGTTTCATTTGATGTAACTATATGATGACAATAACATAGTATGTGAGGATTAAAACATGGAGTATTCAATGTCGCTTTTAGATTTGAATCACTTAGATTCTAAATGGATTGTCGAATTGGAATTAAAATTTGCAATTGAAAATAAAATTTAAAATTTGTAATTTGGATACAAAGTAAAAATCGAATTACATTTGATCAAAAAATTAATTTTTTCTCTAATAAAAATTTGTAACTCCTTCAGTAGTACTGGTGGTTGCCGGTGGCGGCGGCCCAACAGCTATGTTGCTATAAAAGTCCAACGGCAGTTAACCGGAAGCAAAGCGACGGTAATGAGTAGGCCAACTATTATTTCCTTCTTGAAATTATAACTTCTAGCCAGCAGCATAACAATCGGGAATGGGCTAACATAGTATAAAATAAATTCGATAGATTTGGGTAAGAATCCGAAGCACCATTCCAAATAGATGATCTAAACAATGGAATGGTTCAATCATAAACGCAACGATTCCAAGACAAAATCTCTTCTTCAAGCGGACCCTTTAAGTGCATTTATCAAATAGCTCAAACGATTGAAAGATGGAGTTCAACTAGTTTACTATCTTGCTCTTAGATTCAAACTCTTTTATTGCTATACATGTCTAATGACAATCAAACTCCTACTATTTACTAGGTATATGATGAAATGCTTGTCACTGACTACACCTTAACTCGCTTATCCTCCAATTCAAGTGTTTCTTGAGCTCCAAGTTTTAAACCACGAGCAAATTTCCTCATGATGAACCGGTTGCAGTAATGGTTATCAATACGGCATCGTAACGGTCAGTACAAGTTGAAACGATACGAAGAACATTTTATGTACCACTACGGGCAAGGTGTACATCAGTCATGCTTGTCAAAGCCCCTCACTCAAACACCTTCCAAATCAAACTTAACACGAATTTTGTTGAAATCATATTAGTTAGTAAGTTACTTCTTAGCAATGATTGCAACAACGAGCTTCTTAAACCAGCTGCAGATTGTCACAAACTAAGAAAGGGTATTGGTATCTTTACGGTTCCCATATGTACCATCATAATATTTAATTAATTACACTCTCTAGCACGGTATTTATAGTTACAGTCAAAAAGTTATTCATAAAATCTTTAATTTGGTTTCAAAGAAAGACCAAGTTGCATTTAACTTTAAGTGGTGTAAATGAATAGCCGGCATGGACAGAAACATGTAGTGTATATTAAAGTCATTGTTTCGGAAATTTGTTCCAGATTATATGAGACACCCGGATTGTTATATTTAAGACCATAAATATCACTGTCTTTGATAACTCGTAGTCTACAGGCAACTCGTGCCATGACAACTACAAAAAGGGAAAGGATTGTGGAAATTGTGCCATAATTAATGTCCTTTTTAATAATGATATATTGTTGATAATTGCCTTTTGTGACGTATTTTATTATGATATAGCAACAATTTCCGATTGCTGGAGAAGGAAATGATGTCCAAGGAAGTTTGCTCTAACTGAGTTGAAGCAACAACAAAAAAAATTTGTCATTCAAAATGTAAGCAAATGCTATAAAAGGAAGCCCTAGGTTGTCTATAAATTTAAGTGGTCTACAGTGATTGAATAAGTGGTGTGTACATAAAAGTGCAGGTTGAAGCAAAATTACTCTTTTCGACTTTAATTCTGAATTATATGGCACATTCTAATTCTTATGCGTAAAACAAATGAATCCCATTGTCTTCAAATACTTTATTCATGCTTGTTATTTTGAGTTAATTTTTAAGATCGAATTTGAAGAGCCAGCATTACTCCAACGAGACCTATGGCTCGACTATTGTTGTGGGGGGAAAAAATCACCTCCTCGTTCATTCTTGTCGTCAACATCGCGAACCGTGAAGATGGGTTTTGTTTGGCTGAGGCAGAGGAGTGCTGTAGAGAGTGAAGAAATTTCTATTAAGGAAGAAGACACAATGTCTGGATATTAAGTGTAAATAACTTTTTTGACATCTTCAATAAAAGATAACATGAATGGAAGTGATATGGTGAAATTATATGATGGTACTATAAAAATATGTGCAAGACTACTAAAAGTGCATTTTAATCTAGTAGCCAAAGGGAATTAAAATATGCCTGTTAGATTTAATTAGACTCAGAAGGGATTGTTGAATTAGAATTATAAATTGTATTTAGAAAAACCAAAATTCGTTGTTTGGATATCCAGTAAAATTTAAAAATCAAATATCATTTCTTCATAAGATTAATTTCTTTAATCAAATTTGCGACTCGGGCAATAGTAGTGGCTACCGGCGCCGGTAGCCTAGCAGAGGTGTTCATAAAAGATCCAGCGACAATCCATCAACAGTAGCGCGGTCGTAGCTGGTGGGCCAAGTATTAGTTCCTTCTTGAAACTATTAACTTCTAGCCGGCTAGCAAGATAGCAGTTGGGCATAGGCCACCATAGTATAATTAATTCAATAGATATGGCTAAGGATCTGAATTACCATGCCAAATTGATGATCCAAAGAACCGAATGCTCCAGTTCCGAACGCAACCCGAATTCCAAGGTCAATTCAGTGATTTAGTCAGACCCTTAAAGTGCATTTATCAAACAGCTCATACGATTGAAAAATGGAGTTCAACTAAATTTACCATTTTTCTCCGGACTCATTTGTGGTTACATATGGCTAACAACAATCAAACTCCCTTAGTAAGGGTACTGTGAAACATTTTTCACTAACTTCACCGGAATTTCCTTCTCCTCCAATTTAGTTTTAGCACCAAGTACCACGATGACCAGTTGCAATGAAGCAAATAAAATTGAAATGTTAGTGAATGCTTATGCAGGGTTTAAACCCCATAAACTGGGGTCTAGGGAATGCTTTGTAGTGGCCTTTCTTACGCGAGTCTGTTTTTGTCTTTATATATAGTTTTAGCACCAAGTATTAAATGGGAAGAAAATTTTCTCACGATGACCAGTTGCAATGAAGCAAATAAAATTGAAATGTTAGTGAATGCTTATGCAGGGTTTAAACCCCATAAACTGGGGTCTAGGGAATGCTTTGTAGCGGCCTTTCTTACACGAGTCTGTTTTTGTCTTTATATATAGTCTTGTTTAGAGTGACATAGTTGTATGTTTCAAGATCACTTTCTTAGATGGATCATGATTTTGTGACATGTTCCTCGTTTGGTTCGTTTGCATTCGAATGAGATGGAGGTTTTCAAACACACTGCACAAATCTTTGGAATTTTTAAAAAAATTTTATTTTGGGGTGGAATTAATATAGTTGTTTTTCATGATCTCTCTGGAAGCTTTACCAAGTGAAACCTTAAAATAAAAGTGAAACATTCTTGAAAATGACTGATTCGCATTGGGAGAGAGTATAAGGTTATGCTTGAGTATAAGGTTATGTTTTTTGACTGCATCCCATGGCCAACAAAAAACTCTTCATCTCTCCATGCTAGATGCATGGTTCCTCTCTCAAAGTTAATTGTCAAATACTAAAATACTAGATGCATGGGTATTGACTCCAAAATTAATTGAGACTTTTAAGCCAACCTTTCAACTTCTTTAACACCAAGAATGTATCACTTGATTTAATTGGTTTGATCCCGCCATTCAATTGTAAATTTTAATTACACTTAAATTCAACCTCTTTTATGTATCTTACATCTCGGAAATAAATGCCTATAATATCAAGCAATCCCCTTTTCCTTCGCGTTCCACCTTATTCGAACCATGATTGGGAATTTTTTGATCACCTTTCTCTTAACTGCAACAAACATATGTTGAGTGAATATTGATCACCACCACATCAATTCGGACATGATTAAATGGGATTACCATCATACAATGGTTCTATTGAAATTTTCTTCACGACTCTCATCTAAACTCTGCTGCTGCAATTTGCACAACCACTGAGTATGCAAAATAGTTATACAAGGTATTGCAATATTATGATTACAAAGAGAAACAAAAGTAAATTTGACCAAAAAAATAAAACTACTTGCTACCTTTCACTTCAAGAAAAGGGTGAGGAGCCTTAAAAAAATTCTTATTCTATTTTCTAATGGATATAGTAACATCCTCATAAATATACATTGATGTTCTTACGATCAAAACCACATTAGTGTAAGAATTCTAGCAATCATATATATAGGCTTTCAACTTGTGATTATAAAAGAATTTTACCTAATCGTTTGTGTGTGAATATATGGCGGTCATTTATCAATAAGCAAGACAAATACATCTTAATTTAAACTTGAAAAACTCACGCTAATAAAAAGACTATCATCTTCACTTGGACAATCTCTATAAGTAAAACAAGGGGGGTAACAAACATTTTTGTCATAATTCATATAACTTTGAAAGTTTTGAGCTGAACACCTATGGATCGTAGAGAATTAGCAACACTATATCAGCGTTAATCTTGATAGAGAAATGAGGACTCACCCTGTTCCAAGTAAACCAAGTGAGACCATCCTTAAAGTAAGTCTTAGACCTCATTTTCTTGATGCCTAAAGCAATTAAAGGCGACTAAAAAGTACATCAAGTTTACCCTAGATTGCGTTCGTAGGTTTAAGCGTTTAATCCGTTGTAAAGGCAGTAAACAGAAAACACACGATGAATATGCAAAGTTTTGTATTATCATAATTTGGTTGCTATAGTAGAGCACTAAGCCTAATTTCAAGGTAGAAAATTTTTATGTCGCACACCCTAGCTTTGAGATCTTAGTTTGAACGAGCAAAAGTGGTGCAGTATCTACCACTTTTGCTCCAAATAATGGAGACATAAATTCTTTTTTAAATTAGTATACGCACGTATGAATATTACAAGGTCACCTAAAAGTGAGCACCATAATTTTCATTTAACAAATCTCATTCTTAATTTAAATATAAAAGTATCGCACTCGCACAAATGGTGAGTGGTGCATCCAATCTATGTATTTGAGCACACAAATTTCCTCAAGAGAATGCAGTGAAAGAAAATTCAACCCGATTATAACCTAATGAGAGTTTGATGAGATTAAAATATTTTTTGCATTGTGATGAAATAAGTAAAATAAATTATTTCTTTGTCCAACTTATAGTAACACTTAATATAATGAGAATCCACCAAGTAATGGTAGATATATTTTTTGTTAACGTGCTTTATATAATTAGAATGCTTGGTGGGATAACATGGTAAATATAATGGGTTTCGTTAACTACTTACATAACATGAACTATGTGAAGATTGTTTGAAGACTTGTAAGTTTGGACTTGTCATTTGAATATGTTAGTGAACATGAGTTGTAAACTCTAAAAATCTGAATGAACTACGTCAACAAGTAAAATTCATTTCCTTCGATGTACTTTTTCTCTTCATGAAGCTATGTTTAGAGCCTTTGAGGCCATCAGATAAAACTTTAGCAAAAGCAAAATCCTAAAATTGATGTAATAGCTATATTTGTTGTTTTTACGGATAAATATAATTTTATATAAAGGTAATCTAACATCATTTTCTACAAAAGTGTGGCACGTACTTTTATCTAGTCAAGTAAAAATGGGGGTTGTTAGTGAGTTTTGGTTCTTTGAAATTTCAAATAGCATGTTGTTCCTAGTCCGTTTAGAATAGCTTGTCGGCTTATAACAACTGTTCTAGAACAGCATGTTTTAGATCTTTTAAAACAGTTTGTTAAAATCTTTCAGAACAGCTTGATGAAGATGTTTTACTTTTCATTTTAAGATCTCTTTTAACAGCTTGATGGTGATGAGAAGTTGTTTCAGGACAACATGTTCTAGAACAGCTTGTTGGTAAAACAACTTGTTCATTCAACTTTGTCTTTCTTCACTTGCTTTGCAGATTAATTGAACGATGGAAAATGAGATCTTGACATAAAAAGTCTTGAAATATTGAAGTTCTTGATGCTTGGTTATTCTTTGAAACTTTCTGATGTAATGTAACTTTTGTTTGTTACTGGAGGAGCAAAATTGGATGATTAATATTTTTAATTTACTAATGATCTCACTCCTTTATTATCATCATTTCTCTTGGTATTAACTGGGCTATAAAAAGTACAGTTCAAAGGTTTAAAAAGTTTAATAGAAAGCCCAAAAACGAGAAACAAAATAATGTTGAAACCACACTAAACTGATCCGAACCATTTAATTTGAACTGTTTGAACCGTTAAAGCCGAAGCGTCCAAATCGAGGTGTCTTGCTTCCATTTGGTTTAATATTTGTGAACCAAGGTCCATCTGTTTGGTTTACGGTTTAGGCCCCAAAAGTGAACCAAACCAAACCTTGCTCGCCCATACTAGAACCCTTCAAGTGAAGAATGCAATGATCATCAGTTGTGACTTACCCATGAACATGTGGGGGAAGGTCGTACTCTCTGCCTGTCGTACTTTGAAAAAGGCTTGCAAAGACCCTTACGAGCTATGGAAAACAAAATTCACCAAGGCTATAGGATATCTGAAAGTGCAGAGGTGTCTGGCCAAGGTGGTCATCCCCGAGTTCAAGAGGAACAAGTTTGGACCTAAAACTATGTGTTCATAGAATATGCATATAAAAGCACCGCCTAAGTTTCCTAGTGCTGAAAGATGAACGAATAAAGAAACTTCTAGTTCTATTCATCCATTGGCCCATCTCCTAGTGAAGTTGAATTAAAACTGAGGCTCAGCAAGAGAGCAAGGGCAAAAACCACCTTTGGTGCCAATTTTGCCGCTGCCTTCATTACAGAGGATGATCTTAAGGCTTCTGGTGTGGCAAAAAAGTCGATAGATGCTAACTTTAGGAAAGATGATATTAATAACGAGTTAGGATCTATCCTATCGAATCACATGTGGGAGTTGGTAGATCTGCCTAGAGGCTGCATACCTATAGGTTGTAAATGGATTTTTTATTAGAAGAAACTCATCGTTGGTGGCTAAATAGATAAATTTAAAGCTAGGTTGTTAGCTAAGTGTTATAGTAAGAAGAAAAGGGTAGATTATTTTGATACTTACTCACTAATGACCAAGATTGCCACTACTGGAGTTCTAATCGCACTTTCATCTATACATAGTTTGTTTCTTCATCTGGATATTAAAACTGCTTTCTTGAATGAGGAAAAAAAATATAGATCAACCAGAGAGATTCAAAGTTCTACCAGAGGAACATAAAGTATATAAGCTTGTGACATTCCTGTATGGCCTCAAATAAGCTCTTAAACAGTGGGATGAAAAGTTTAATAAAAACTCTGACTTCACATGGTTTTTGCGGTGAACCGTCTTTGAAAGTTTTAGACCCGGGAATGTCTAAATCGAGTCGCCATCTTATTTTAACATCAAGATTCCCTTAATGAAGGAAAAAGTAAGAAAAACACTTATGTGACCCCAAAATTTACCAACTTAGGCATATAATCAACCGAGATCAGAGGTCATGGGTTCACGGACTAAACCATGCGATATAAAGATATTAGGCACCCCGGTGTACCCTAATGGTCTCTAGTTTACTTTTTAATTGCCCATGGGATCTATTTATCACGATCTGGAGCTCTCAACATGATAAAACAGGCCATTTTGGTGGTGTATATCTTTCCAAAGATAATAACCGAATTAAAGTAAAGCATAAAATGAGCCCCTTACCAACCAGTTAATCTATGTCCAAATCTTTACTGAACAACTGCCAATTTCATCTCTTTATTTGATATGATTTTAAACTAAATTTAGGGGAATAAACACCCAAAATTCAGACAAAATACCCTCAAAACACATTGGATAATCCAGATCTAGAGACTCCACCTCAAATCATTTATAAATCAAGCCAAAATCTTTACATCCTATCTAGACCTTAACCTGAGTTAAACCCAAACTAAGTGGACCAACTAACTGGACTGGACTACTGACTCTACCGAACTCTAAACTCTAACTGGACTAATTATTGGGCCAGACTCAATCAATTAAGTAAGCCATTATTTATTACCAGGCCTAGACCAATAATGACAATAAAAGCCTAAAACAAAAACAATAAAGCCCGATAATTAATAGGTAAATGACTTTTAAAATAAACCTACAAAAATGGGGCATTTATAGATCCCCTCGGTGAGGGAGCAGAGCTCGCCCGCGCGCGAACATTACCAAATGAATACACTTTTAGGGTGTAGACAAAGCCCCTTGGTGAAGGAGCTCACATGCGAGCAAACATCACTGAACCTACACATTTTTGTAGTGCAAAAATAAAAAAGACCACAAAATCTACAACTGAACTAGAACTTCACACATATGTGAGATCAAACCATGGAGATATTACTCAAATATGGGCTAACAACGCATGGAAAATTTTCATTGTCGAGCAATATCGAAAGGAAACTGAGATTGCATTTTGTCTGGAGCTAAAACCAACAACTCGTGAAAGTGGCAGCTCAACAGACAAAGGGTGCACTCCTAAAAACTAGAGCCAACAACACTAATATTGGAGAGCCTTCTAGAAATACTAAAAGGACAGGGAATAAACTTCATTTGGTGCCAAAGCCAACAAGGCAAAAATGCAGCTGGTCGTCAGAGAAAGGGTGCAACCCTAGAAGCGGGAGTCAACAACGCGTGAAAGTGGCTGGCTGGTCATCTGGGGATACTAGCATATCACTAAGAACCTGAGCCAACAACACGTGAAAGTTGTTGGCTGTTGGCTGTTGGCTGTTGGCTGTTGGCTGCTTAGTCATATAGAAAAATGGTGGACCTAAGAGCTGAAATCAATAACGCATGAAAATAGCTAGTCGATTAAAGAAACCAATGACTCAGATTTAAGAGCCAGAGCCACAACAGATGATAGCGGCTGGTCTCCTTAATCAACGACTCAGGTTTAAGAGCCAGAGCCACAACACATGATAGCAGCTAGTCTCTTAGACTCATCAAAGACATGACTAAGAGTCGAAGCCAACAACGCATGAAAACGACTAGTTGCTTAGCCATATGGGAAGTAGTGAACTTAAAAGTTGGATCCAGAAATGCGTAGAACGTTTGGTCGCTTAGATACATTGGTAGGATTAGTGATTTAAGAGTCGAAGCCAACAACGGATGAAAGCGGTTGATGGCTTAGGGGCACCTATGACTCATATTTAAGAGCGGGAGCCAACAACGTATAAAAGCAACTAGTCGCTTAGATATTAGGAAAAAGTCATGTCTAGAAGCCAAAGATAACAATGCATGATAGCGGCTGGTCTCTAAACATACCAAAACTGGCTGCAGAGGAGTCCTTTAAAGTCGGAGCCAACCATTACTCAACCACAATTGGTTGTTGAGAGACAAGAATAGGATTGCTTAACTCTCCCCTAGAGTCGATAAGGATAAGACCAGTATATATTGACTTCTTCTAGAGTCGAGAAAGATAAGAATAAGCCACCCCAGGCGAGAGCTAACAATGTCAGATGGTAGTGGGTAACGGAGCAAAAAGAGGTTGACTACTTCCAGAGTCGAGAGGCAGAATAGGTTGACTCTCTTCTAGAATCGAGAAGAATAGAAATATGATAGATTAACTCTCTTCTAGAGTCAACAAGGATAAAGACCTAAGTGAAAAGTCAAAGCAAAGCTCAAATTTCTTTTTATCTTTTCAATTTTTATGTGTCATTTTTTGAAAACTTTTTGAATAGCTGTGCTTTTTATATGTCAACCAACGAGGGGGTAAGGAAGGTCGGAGAATCAAATTAGGATAAAAGATATTCAAGTCAATGTTTCTTTTGGACCAAAGAGATGTATTCCCTTCGACCATGAAAAGAGAAAGTGACGGTGATAATATAATTAGAAATAAAGTTTGTCCTTGAATACTAATTAGGCTTAAAAAAAGAATTCTCCTCTTTTTCTTTTTTTTCATAATTATTTTCTCAACCCCGTCAAAATGTAAAAGGGCACCTGACTTCCTTAGACAATCGTAACCTCAAAAAGGGCTTTATATGTGAGATATGATATAAGTTATGATATGGGTTTAGAAACAAAATGAATGATAGTGCACAAAACCCAAAATTAATACTAAAGCCCTTAGTGTGTGCCTATGGAGACATCACTAAGCTGCCTACATATTCCCATTGGGCGGATCAAGTTTGACCTCGTTCAAATTTTGAATATTCTAACAATTTCAATCAAGGCTTCAAATCTTGGCAAAATCATTTTTCAATGCCTTCAAGAACTCTGTGTGTGTGTGTGTGTTACGCCTCTTTTTCTTTCTCTGTAATAACTAATCAACATGTGTTAATTCATCACAAGTTTGGTCCCTAAGAAAAAGGACCTTGTATGCTAGGTACAACTTGATGGATCAATACCTTCCATGTTATGATCATGAGTCTAATCTAATAGGCGCACATAAGGAGATTACCTACCCCAAGGTTAGGATTGTAGGCTTTCAAAAACAATGCTATACTTTTAAGCTCAACATGCTAGAAAATTGAAAGAAAATTAAGCATAAGATAATCGAGATAATATTTGGTGGCCAACGGAAGGCTTTCTATCCCTAGCCATGTGTTACTATTAATCATATTGATCAATTTATCAATACTTCAAAATAGGCAATCAAAGAGGAAGCAGAGTCAACGAGTGTATTAACAATCGTAAGAAAAGTTATGGAGAAATCGTCTAACAATGCAAGAAATGTACTGAAACAATTATCAACAATAGGGATGAGGAAAAGATTCTGGCTTGAAATCATACTCGGCACATCGAGATAGTCTTTGATAATCAATCCAATAGCAAACAGGTCTTACCTTGAGCTAGGGTGGTCTGGCCAACTAGATCCACAACATCATCCTCCTCATTAAGCATAGAAGGATCAAATGCCCAAAGATATGTCTCAATTAACTTCACTTGGTGCACTGGCATAGACTCTTTCTTTGTATTAGGTCAGGCATGAGAGTCTATCTCACATGTAAATGAGTACCTGGATAGCATGCCTTAAGGTGATACACCTCTTTGTATGGTGTCCGGATCCTTGGGCAATATTCACATGTAAATGATCTCTCTCTCTCTCTCTCTCACAGACACACTTAGACACATTTCTCCAGAGTTTTCTCTTTCAGAGAGAAGTCCCCTTTTTCATTGTGCTAGGGCTGTACTTATAGAGGTCTGGCTGGTTCTCAACATGATAAAATAGATCATTTTGGTCATGTATATCATTCCAATAATATAATAGCCGAGTTAAATTCTTAAAAGTCTGAAAAACGCTCCCCCCGCCCCCCCTTACTTGCCAAAATTTGACAACCAGTCAGCCGATTGTAGACCAAGTCTAGGGGGATAAACATTTTGAATTCGAATACAATACCCTCAAAACAAATGGGACAGATTTCGGAAATCCACTTATAACCATTCATAAATGAAGCCAAAATCTTCACATCCTATCTAAACCTTAACCTGAATTAAACTCAACTAACTCGAGTACACAACCCAGTGGAATGGTGACTGGATTGAGCTCTAGACTCTAAGTGGACTAGACACTGGACTCTAACCGGACTAAACTAGATTATTTATTGGGCTGAACTTAATTAATTAAGCAAGCCATTATTTATTACTGAGTCTAGACCAATAATTAATACTAATAACTTAACGTACAAAATGAGGTTTCTACAGTTTTTGTGCTTATGAATGTAGAAATTGTGTATACAGTGGATTCAATGGTGGCCTGGATATGCTTATATGTGGATGACATGCTTATACTTGGCACATATCAGTTAGTCGTTAAAACTACCAAAAGATTCTAGTTATCTGAATTTGATAGAAAGATCCTAGAAAAGATGATGTAATGTTTGGTGTACAATTTACTCGTGGATATGATGATTTAATTCTTTCTCAATCACATATTGTTGGAAAAACATTGAGGAAATTTAGCCATGTTGATGTGGAGCCTTTGAGAACACCATATGATTTCATTGGGCATTTGAAGAAAAAATAAAAGCTCTGGTGTGGCTCAATATGAGTATGCCACAATAACTGGTAGCATAATGTTTTTAATGAATTGTAACCATCTTGATATTGCGTATGATGTTAGTAGACTTAGCAGATACACACACAATCATTCACCAGATAACTGGGAAGCTCTTTCTCGCTTGATGAGGTAGCTGACATGTATTATAGATCTAAGGCTACATTTTTCTGGAAGCCCCGCTGTTTTAGACGGATATTGCGATGCCAATTAGGTCTCTAATGATAATGAGACAAATCTGGTAGTGGTTATGTTTTTACAATAAGTGGAGGTGCCATTTCATGGAAATATGTTAAATAAACATGCACTGTTAGATAAACTATAAAAATCTGAGTTTGTTGCTTTAGAATTGGCAAGCAGAGAGGTAGAGTCCCCCAGGAATATATTGACAGATGTATGTGGGAAAAACCAGCTCGATCAGTCTCTTTACACTGCGATTGTCAGTCAGCCATAGCTCGAGCAAAGAATAACGTGTACAATGGCAAATATAGACATATTTAACTAAGACGTAATATTCTGAGATAGCTGATCAACAATGGGGTCATATCATCGATTATGTGAGGTCAGAAAAGAATGTGACAAATCCGGTTACAAAAGTACTAACCAAAAAGGTTGCTGAAGAGACATCGAGAGGGATGGAACTTATGCCACATATTGAGTGAGTGGAACGTGATGGCAACCAAACCTATATAAGTGGAGATTCCAAGAACTAATTTTAATGGGTACTAACAAGTCACGAAGTTGCTCAATAGTACAGCACTACCGTATATGTCCGTCCTTAGGGTGTAAGTAGTGCTAAACTTTCTATATATGTGATGTTAAATTTAAATGATACGCGATCGTCCCTATTGCCCGAACGAGTGGGGTTTTGTACCACAGTAAACACTTGATGAGGTCAATAATATGGTGGGTGGAGGTTGTGGCTGCCTTTTTATGAGAGTTTGCTAGAGCCCCCAAGAAATTTGGCATCAGGTACATAGTCGAAACTGCAAGCTTGCGTGAATGAGAAATAGGCATGTATACAAGTTAGATTGATTGCAATGAAAAGGGCTAGTTCAAGACTTATGTTCCCCTGTCATCTATAGGCATGTATAACATCAGTACCCTGTTATTTCAAACCAACAAGGTACTGATGTTATATATCATGTCCCTTTGCGAACTCATTCTCTTCGTCTTCTATGTTATCTTTTTAAAACATTTGAATCATGTGGGGGATTGTGAGTGTTGTCTTCTATGTCTTCTGTGGTGTGGTGCGGTTCAAAACATTAATTTTGGTATGTGTTTTTTACAATTAGAAAATTTCAACATTCTTCGCTCTAAATGAGATTTTCTTTCCTTTATAAAATAAATTCCCCTTATTCTTCTATTAATCATATCCTTAATGTGATTTTACAGTTGACCTTCGGAGTTTAATCCTCCTCGGCAGCTATAAAAGAAGACTTGGTCCAAAACTTTTCCAAACACCAAAAACACGTCTCTTTGTTTTCTCTTAGTTTTCAGTTTACATATTTTTTGTTCGGGCAATCAATTTTAGCAAATCTAGAACTTCTTCTACGAGTGCACAAACTCAAAACTTAGCTGATGGCCAACGTGTAGCCCATCAAAATCACCTTTTAGGACACTAACACTGACACACCTCGGCTTTTTTAAACTAATAAGTACTTTTTAGTCAATTTACCAAATAAAACACGTTAGCCCTTAACTGTTTCAACAGATAGCCACTGGCAATGATTATAAACATTCTCGACAGTTAATTTCAGAGCAAAGAGCAAGTGGGAAACATAAGAAAAGTGTTATGTAGCAGCTACAGTCCTCTCAATCTCTCTCTCTCACCCACTCTTCTTTACCTGAATCAACATCGAAGGCTAACAGTTGCATTTCATCACCTCTGCTGGTTCCTGATTTGTAAGTAAACTCCCCCTCACTCCCATCTCTAGTTTCTCTTCCCTCTACTGTGATTAGAATTTGATTTGCTTAACATGATCTCGTGCATTCTAACCCTCATGAGTTTCCCCTCATTCAGTAACACGAACCTAGGGTTGATTGTGTGATTGCTTGATTCTAGCTAACGAGTAACGTCCCTGAATTTTTTTTTTATGCTTCTGTGCGTGTTACAATCATAAAAATAGAACCCAGGGCAATTTCATTTGAGGCGACGTTTAGAGAAAATAATCAAGCATTTGGTGCGGTCTCTTTAATTAACTCACAAATGTAAGATAAAATAGAAAACTTGAGAGGTAGAAATCAAGGGGAAACCCAATTTGGTGCGGTAGCGATTGCAAAACTTGATCATACTTGAAGTTGACGGATCCGCAGATACTCGGTCCGTGATGTTTCTGTTCGTATTCGGTTCCGGAAGGTATTTTGCGTTTGAACTACGTTAGCGTTGTTAGGGACTGGGCGACCTTCGAAAATGGTAGTATGTTAATCGAAGTTGGGTGAAATTGAGAGAGAGTGGGGAGGAGGGAGGGAGCCAGGGAGGTAAATAACGCTCCTGGGTGATGGACCTTCGTTTGATGCTGAAGAATGGCGCAAAAAAACTGTTTGAACTACTCAACCACATTGGCAGCGGTTCGGTTATGCTGGTGCCCCTTCCCTTGGTCTGTTTGGCATTTCTTTGATTTCTCAGTGATAATACTTTTGGAATGTCCAGGAATTGTTTAGTCTTTTAAGATAGTGAGATAGGTAGATAGGCATACTCTCATTTCTCATCTGTTAAGAGTTAGCATGCAATCTAAGGGTCCGTTTGGTTTGCTAAACGTTATTGTAATAGTAATAGTAATCATAATCGCAATATTTCATTCCTCGCAGGAGAATTCATGGAAATTATTATTGTTTATTACATTTGAAAGTTTGGTTCAAAGAATACTTGTAATGAATACATAATGACTACAGTAAATCCACATTACGTTTATATATTGCTCCAAAGAAGTGAGTATACTGGTTTGTTTATATCACGAAATGTAGAATAAAGACAATAAACGAAATACAACAACTATACCTTAACATGCTTCTAAGAAAATATTACAGCAAAATTGCGAAGGTGGTAAACCTTAACCGCTAATATAATTTAAAGAAAAGTGTAATTCTTGGAATAAGGTAGTAGTCTCTAATATGGAGTCTGGCCGTAGTGTAAAAAATAATAAAATGACATTGACCTCCTAGTGTGTCTGATGTTACACCGTGATGACCACTACTTAATCTTTTCCGTTACAAGGTTAATTACGTCTATAATGCCCTCCAAATTAACATATTGGATTGATTTAAGCTGGCGTTTTTAGATTGCAGCATTCTGATTAGCTATTCTGGGTTTTTATTTAGTTTTTTGTTTTATTTTCAATATATATGAGATATTGCCGTCTTTTTTGTTATCGAGTGAAACACGAAGCTGTTTGGGTGATTGTCTTGGGGGTTATCACATCAGAATTCAGTATATTAAATTGTGATTGAAGGTTTTGAGTGAAGTTTCTTGTTTTTCTAAGAATGACATCAAAGTATATTGGGTGAGATTGTTCGAGTTAGGTTTCTAAGATTGACATGTTAAATTTGTGATTTCAAGTTCTTGTTCATGGAATTTTGTAGAGTAGCATGAGAAAACGTTTAGGTTGAGAACCTTTTGAGTTAGGGTTTTAGATTTCATCATGTTTCTTGCAAAAAAGAAGTTTTCTTGCAGTGTCCTTCAAATTTTTTCAGCTCTTTGAGTGCTAGTGCTAGGACTTTGCTATGGGATTGGGAACTGAGTTTAAGGAGTGACTTAAGTTTTATGCGGCTGCTTTGATTTAGAACTTGAGTTTTGATAGTTGTTTCATTTTTTGCACCAAAATTGATGTGTTCTTATTCTAAGTAGAAAGAAATCCGACCCACAGACAGACATTAGGACTCAAAAAAGAAAGACGGCCTGTGTATAGTTTTGATGCATAAAGTGTCGGACACCTCTTGAAGAAGTGTCGGGCATCTCTTGAAGGTGTCCACACTTATGGAGCCAAAAAACAATATTTAAGCTTATTTTAAGGTAAGCATGTAATGGTTGACAAATTTGGGGCTTTTGCTTTTTTAAAATGAACTTTCTAGCCAAACCCTAATCAGATTGACAAAAAGGGGCCTTCTTCTTTCGATCTCATCTCTTTCTCTTTCCTTCTTTTCTGTTACTGAAAGCATCCAATCTTATCAGCCCAGAGGAAGATAAGTCCACATCTCCGATCTCATCTACAGACCCATCTGACTATATAAGGCCTCTCCTTCATGCTTTTGGTCCCATGTCTTTTATCCTTCTTTCTTATCAATGTTGAGACTCTAATCTTGGTAATGTTGAGACATTCACCTGCTTTCTTGTTACTGACCTCGTTTCTTGTTATTGTTCAGATTTTTTCATGTCACTGCCTTTCTTGTTTTTCCATTTTGAATGAAATTCAGCTGCTCCAATTGATATTTATTTTATTATATATTTTCTCTATTCACGTATATTAAAGATATATACTATAAAATTCAGCGGTGTCCTGTGGTGTCCAAAATCTTTTTTTTTGGAAATTTTGGTGTCCGGTGTCCCGGTCGGTGTCGGTTTCGGTGTCGTTGTCGGACGCATTGTCTGTGCTACTTAGCCAATAAATTAGCTGTTAGTTTGCGCATTCATATGCGGAATTGCTTCTCCATTAGCTGGTGAAATCTTTTGTAAAAACAAGAACTATATGCTTTAGTGCTTGATGTTTTCCACTTGGATCACAACCAAGTTGAGCTAAGCGTTCTATACGAGACATAAGGATACATGTTTCAGTTTTTGTATCATGTTATATTTTAAATGCCCACAAGAAGTATATATGATTTAGTGTTATGATAGATACAATTTAATGACATTATGGTTTTGCTTCAGGATGGCAACTACTGCTGAAAATTTCTCTCAGTTTGATATTTCTGAAGAGGTGCACGCTCTGCCCATTGTTCTCTTTTGTGCTCAGATATGGGTTGGATACTCAAGAAAGGTAGATCTGGTCTCATCTGTAAACCTTTTTGGCTACAGGAAAAGGATAAGCTTATCGCAGAAGTGATCCGCTATGTTCTCTTCAGAAACCACCAGAATGCTGGATGCCCAATCAAGAGGGATGAGCTCACACAATTGGTTACCAAAAACTATCGTCAGAGGTCTCTTCCTGCTTTTGTGATCAACGAGGCCAGATCAAAGCTTGCAAGCATCTTTGGCTATGAAATGAGGGAGCTTCAAAGATCTCGCCCTTTATCAACGAATCAGGGCCGGTCTACGCAACAGAGTGAGAATCTATTATTATTTGTAAACATGTGAAAATGATGAAGTATAGTGTAAGTAGAATTCTTCTCCAATCGTATTTGCCTATCAATCAGTGAGCTACCTTCATGATCACCTCCTTGCAGTTTGAAGTTCTTACTCCCTGAAACATTTGGGACGTTTGTCACCACATTCCACTCCTACTCATCGAATTGAACAGAAAAAATTCAATAATTTCTTACAGTATTATGAGTAGAAAAAACACCTTAAAAATCAAAAGTCCTGGTGGACTACAATTGTACACTTCACCTAGTTTGTTTGATAATAAAATTCCCTTCTAGAAGTTGCAGCGCTAACAAAACATGGCTTACAAATACATATGATAACCACCAAACTAATTATTTATGGGTTTATTTGACGTATTAGTTGTCTTGCATATTTGATCAACCGTTTCTCATATAGCGAGTACAAGGACATGTTACCATTTACTTCCAATTTGTTTTCTCTTGGATCTTGGTTCTAATTATGGTTTCCACACTTTCTTCAGATGTTGCAGATGTAAAGTCATATGTAATCATCAGTCAGCTACCTGCTAATGTTCACACAAAATACGTCGAGAATGTAAATGCATCGCATCTCAATGGTTTTACTTTTGCTGTTATTAGTATTGTACATCTTGCCGGGGGCAAGATTGCTGAAGGTATGTTTCCTGATTATCCTGTTCAGTTACATATTATGCAAGCATTTAAGTTTTGTAATACCAGAACATAGAGATTGTAGAAGTTTGGGGCCTGGAATGCGAGCTCTGTTTTCAGCATAATTGAATGCCTGGTTAGACCATTAACAAATTGGACACGACCATCGAGTTTCTGAACCCTTACTTTCCCCATATAGGTTGCTTCGTAAGTGAGAACCTGATTATGTTTTTTGGCTTAAGATCCTTGCCGGAATTTTTTTGGGCCCATTTTCCTGAGCATAGTACATGTCACTAACTCATGATAGAAAGCCTCTTCTTTGTTGTTAATGCATCGCAGAAAACTTGTGGCACCATTTGAGGCGTTTGGGATTGTTTGAAAGCAATGAAAACCATCCAGCCCTTGGGAGCATCAAGCAGGCATTGGAAGCACTTGTCCAGCAACGGTGATAATTCTTTTTGATGGGAATGTTATTATTATACAAGATGATACCTACTTTGTTATTCATAGATATGTATTGTTTGTAGATACTTGCAAAAGGACAAAGTAAGCGGCCCTGAAGGCAATACTTTGATTTATGAGCTTGCTGAGAGAGCTTTAGACAACACAATCAGTAAAGGAGTTAAAGAATACATATCACAGGTACAGTTTGTAACTAAGAAGTCGATAATATGGCGTTCTTCAGTTTTCTACGTATAGTTCGCTATGCTTGTGAGTTCCTTTTGGCTTCTGTCTTGTATAACAAAGTAATAAAGTGAAAGACTTTAATTATTTCCTTTGAACTGAATTCTTATGCTCAAGTGAAGGGATCTTGTAGGGGGCGGGGGCTTTCTTTTCCCAATGAGGTTCGTATCTTACTACTAACTGAACCTTGTTTTGTCCCCAAAAAAAAAAAAAAATTTGAGGTACAAATGTACCTAGACCTTGGTATTTGGTAAGCAATGAGTTCCTTTAATATACGATTTTTGCTCCCTTACTGTTGGCTCTCTTTTGTATTTTTCTTTTGGTTTTCCTTTGTTCAGTACTTCACTGGTGCCATGATGATCAAATTAAAGAGCCACGGTATTATATTGTTGCCCCGCAGACATTAGTCTGATTTCTTCACTAAAGTTGGCATTATTGACCCAAGAATATTGTGGATATACGTTATTATCAGCTCTTAGCAATTTTATGTAGCCTGTATTTGTTGACCCTGAACAAAAATCTTTTTCTGATGACAGATTGTCCAGAAAGAGGCTCCTTCCATGGATGTCGATTAGTGTGTGGTCGCTAATTTTATTAGTGGGGTAGATCATAGATCATAGATCTTTAGCAGTCTGGCCCAGCTTCAAATTTTATTCCTCAAGGCATCATACGGTGGAGATGCCTATCCTGTGTTTTTGTATGCAGATCCTGGGTTTTAGGTACTGCGGGGATTGGTTAATGGGGAGTCTACTGCTGATGTAGTGTTGAGTATGATTGGCAAGTATTTGAAGGGCTTTCTGGTCGCATTTTGTTTGTCTACTTGAAGGTCTAAATTATTCGGCTCATATTTTGTGGTTGTTGGGTACATAGTCTTGTTATTGATAGTTTTATACGTGTATCGTGTAACGTGTTACATCGCTATCCTCCCTGTCTTGCTCTTTAATCTGTCTACATAAGTGTTACTTTGATATCTAGATCCTCATGACCATCTGACTCGTCATCTGAACCAGAGTGGGCAGAGTGTTCCCCACAAACATGAGGAGCAGTATTGAATGTGTTCCATATTTGTATATAAACACCTTCGCGAGCAATATATTGAAGTTAGCTTGAGCTGATCAGTGGGTGCCACCAACGATGGCAGTGTTACTGTATTGCCACGTAAGTGAATGTGTAGTGATGGAGGCAAGACTTTGAACGAGGAAAAGGGGCATGGCAACCTTGGCAGAATTTAGAGGGAGGGAGTGCTTGATGCAGTGTCGAGGCCTGCAGCGAGCATTCTCGAAGGGACATGTCCTTCTGGTACTGCCATTTTCTCCCATCTTCAGGGACTACATAAATGAGTTGTTAGACCACCTGTTTATGGAGGTCCAGATGGCTGTTGGTGCGGGATTGGCTATACGGTGGGCTAGAGAATAGCCAGCTTGGATGCACTACCATACCCACCCTGGTGGCACGCCATACTGTTGCTTCCCATCATTCCTTCGTGAACCAAACACACACCAGACTGCGATAGCCATGTAGTCGACAGGTATTGGTTCAAAACAGAACACTCGTCTAGGATTACATGGATCAAGGGATATTGGTTCAACCACTGTTGAACGATGACATCATAGTTGGTGGTGGCAATTATAATCCGAACCCATTTACTCTCTCAAATTAACCTACTTAAAAAGTCACCCGAAAGCACTCATTTGTTGACTAGATCTAAATGGGTGTCCATTTACTCATGCCAAAATGTTTGGCTCATTGACTTCTCAAAACTCACTCTCTTGTAACCTTAGTCTCTATCATTTCTTCTCTCCCTTCCATGAAAACCACCAATCCCGCCATTGCAGTCATTGCATCCCCGTCATCACCACCATCACTCCCCACCACTCCCTCACTTAATGTCATCGCCAACTCCACCAACCCACGATGGACAAACCGCGATCGATGTAGCTTGATCTCTGCCACCATCCCTTACATGCAGTCGCTACTGCTCCGTAACCATTGTTGTCACTGTCGCTTGCCCACTCTCTGCCTTCGCTGCAACTCGCTGGCTCCCCCCTTGCTGCCACTCTCACTACTTGTCGTCGTTGCTGCAACCACCGAGTCACTTTAGCCAGATCCTCATCTAATGCAGTCGCCATCTCAACCCACCAAAGACAGACACTCCACCCTCCACCACTGTTGTCGCCAGTTCTCCTCTTCCTCAATTTTGAATCCAATAAACATTGACTGAACCAATAGCCATACAAATGGGTCTTCGCTCTTACTTATATTTTTTTACGGGAAATCTAGACCTTCTTACCGTCCTGATGCTTCCCAGATGTGGAGTGGGTATAGTGTTTGACTACTAGTTATCTATCCAGTATGAAATGTAATGCATGTATCGTTTCCTCGTGTGGTCCAAGTCAGTCTTGTAATCAATTTTTCTCTTCTCTTCTGCTTGAGATTAAGTGGCTAGGCTTCCAAACTCGAAGGGTGCAGAAGTTACAAACACAATCTAGGTTTATAAGTCATCAACAAATTTACCGATACAAGATTCATTACGAAAAGATGAATGAACATAGAAAACTTCACTACCTTTCATGATAACTCCCACATTGTCATTAGAAATGA
>JAVXUO010000034.1:0-57783 GCA_033065855.1 Escallonia rubra | reverse complement strand
TTCTTTCCGCACAATTTTCTTCTCCTTCAGACTCGCTTCCATTTTCAGCTGCCTTCAAGCTTCGAGTAACACTTGCTTCAAGCTTCGCTCAAGCAAGGTAAATTTGCTTCAAGTTTTCTTAATGTTCTAGAAATTTGTCACTGTATTCATCAATTTGTGATTTTATACTCTAGATTTTTTGTGATGTTCTAGACATGATGTTCATCAAAAAGGTATAATTTGTTAACTTTATATTTAATTCATTATAGTTTAATTCGATTTTTTGGCATGATGAATTCGTCTATTTATCTTACTAATTTAAATTTGTTATGTTCAATAAATTTAAATTAGTAATTGTTAATTTGGAGACACTTTTGAGATTATGCATACCGTATGTTTGCCATCCTAATTTTTAGGTAATATTTTCAGTTAGAAATGCCATTTGATTGTTAAGCGCAGTCTATTTCTACACAGCTCTTGTTTCACAATGTCTGATTTCGTGTCGAGCTCCAACGTCCCCGTAGATGCTAGTGATCCGTATCTAGGACGAACATTTGCTACGTTGGAAGAAGCTGAAGATTGTTTTCGAGCGTATTCATTGAGGGTTGGTTTTGGCATTAGAATAAAGACTTCAAGAACGAGCACCATAACGAGAAAGATATGCTCTCGCTTATACGAGTGCCATAGGAGCAGAAACCCAGTGCAAAATGAGACATGTGTAGGCAATGATGACAGTGAGGACGAAATAGGATATCCGCGTAGAAGACGGGACTGCTTTGAGCGCACAAATTGCCAGGTCAAGATGTTCGTAAGCTACAAACCCAAACAAGACCATTGGCTTATTACCAGCCTGGAACTGGCACACAATCACCCGTTAGTAACCCCTTCTAAGGTGAGTGAGATGCATCAACACAAGAAGATGGGTAAGGTCGCAAGGAGCCTGATTCAGACAATGAGCAATGCGCGACTAGGACCTACCGACATGATTAATGTTCTTGCTGAACAGGCTGGGGGAATTCAAAATTTGACCTTTAACACGACAGACGTTCGTAACGCGGTCCGAACCCATAGACGAGCCGCGTATGACCTCAATGATGCTCAAGCCACAATGAGCCTATTGAAACGGATGCAGATGGAGGACCCGCAGTTGACCTTCGATTATAAACTTGACGACGAGCATCGAGTTAGCACAATTTTTTGGGTCGACGGTCGTTCGAGGCTTGCTTATAAGCATTTTGGGGATGTCGTGACGTTCGACACCACATACCGTACCAACAAGTACTCGATGCCGTTCGCCCCTTTCACGGGGGTCAATCATCATTATCACTCCATCCTGTTCGGGTTCGCCTTGTTAAGGGACGAGACCGAGAGTTCTTTTGAATGGTTGTTTAGGACGTGGCTGGAACGATGGAACTTCAAAGCACCCAAAGTGATCATCACCGATCAAGATTTGGCAATGAAGAAGGCTATTGCGACCGTCTTCCCAGACACTCGGCACAACTTGTGCACCTGGCACATAAGCAACAAATACCCGGAACGGCTGCATCACGTGTACGCAAAGTATCAAGACTTTAAACAGGATTTTGACAAGTGCGTCCTCAAGTCGTTAACGATTGAGGAATTCGAGGAGAGGTGGGAAAAGCTTGTTCAGGATTACTCATTGCAAGACAACGAGTGGCTCCAGAACTTGTACGAGCGCAAAGAGCAATGGATTGGCGTTTACACGAGGATATTTTTCAGCGGGCATGAAAACGACGGGCAGGAGTGAATCCATGAATGCCACGTTCGATAGTTATGTGGGTACAGCTACCAATTTGAAGACTTTCGTTGCATCCGCACAAAAAGCGGTAGCTTCGTTGTTCGTAAAAGAAAGGGCTGCCGACTTTGCAACAACGTACAAACAAAGGAGAACGTTGCTCGAGACCCCGCTGGAGCTGAACGGTGCCAAAGTCTATACGAAGGAGATCTTCTTGCTATACCAAGTAGAGCTGCGAAAATCCGGACGATACAGTATAAACAAGGTGGCAGAAATGTCTACGCGTGAGTACAAGGTTTATTCGCTCGTGAATGACCTAGTCCCTGAGAAGCTGCGCAGAATGTATACGGTGAGCCACGACACATTGACGGACTCGGTGACATGTGTTTGCAAGAAGTTTGAGTTCCATGGCATCCTGTGTAGACACGTTCTGCGGTTTTTCACCCAGAAGAATATCAGGACAATCCCCGATAAATACGTCTTGCCACGGTGGACAAAAGGTGCAAACAGGTTGCACGGTACCATTTCCTTTCCGGAGCACCCGTATACTGACTTTGAAGAATCAGAGACGCTGCGGTATAATCATCTGGTGACGATGTTCACCCGTTTGTCCGTAAAAGGTGCTGCTACAATGGTCGGTTATAAACATCTCCTCGAGGTAGCTCAGCAACAAGAGCCCATCGTCGACCAGTTGGAAGCAGCTTCAGTCACCAATGCGATTGACACCGAGCCTACGACGGGGGTATCAGAAGATGACGAGCCGGAGGAGGAAGACGACAATGATATCCGTTTGTTGGATCCAATTATATCGCAAACGAAAGGCCGCAAGAGATCTACGCGGATGAAAAGCTCTATTGAAACGGCAACTCAACCTAAAAAGCTGCGAAGGTGTGCATTGTGCAACAAAATGACCGACCACGACAAGCGGAACCATTACAAGGCACTGGGGATAAGTTCAAGGGGTTTGCAAGACGGGGAAGAAGGTGACGCCGAAGATGAGGACGAACAAGCTGCAGTGGACCTATAATTTTTTGTACAACTTTATGACATTTGTAATAATATTCGAGGGATAATTTTTTTTTTTTTTTCTGGGATTTTTTTAAAATGGACCTATGAGAGGCCATCGAATCAAATCTAAAGTCTTTATTACGAGGTTTTTCTTTTATTTTGTAATCCCCGTCCGCTATACAATGTAGCGGACATCATTGACTTTGGTCTTTTACGTCCGCTATATTGTATAGCGGACGGGTGGCATCGAAGTAAAACTTTTGGTCTTTGCACGCTATACAATGTAGCGGACGCTGAGCGCAGGCAAACTTTTGGTCTTCTTTACTGTCCGCTATATAATATAGCGGACGTCATAACTTTTGGCCTTTCATGTCCGCTATACAATGTAGCGGAGAAGTCTATATGATATAAATTAATCATATCGGGCAATCGGCTGTTATCAGTCCAACAGTCTCTGCTCTCTGTCTGGAACATCTAGCCCAGGCCAATACTCCACAACTCCGGCGATAAACCGTCCCCCCTCAACGCCGACCTCGATGGCTTCTGGATCGGAGACCACCTACGATTTTATTGGCAACTTGCACCTGGCAGGCAAACACTTTTTCTAAGTCATGATGCCGGGTTTTGATAATGTACTTGTATGCCATCCCTCTATCTCTGTATTTTCGTGTGTTAACTCTTTTGGTTAAAAACTAACCTATTTTTTGTGTATTGTGTTTGTTAGGACATACCGGAAGCCTTCACCAATCAATTTACAACAATTCATGACAGTGCAAGATTATATAGCCGCAAGGGGGCATGGCAGGTTGAAATCAAGCTGAAGCCCGGCCGACCCCAAAAAAAGCAATTCGCAGAGGGTTGGAACGTCTTCGTGCGCCAGCATGGCCTCGAACTCGGGGACTTTGTAGTATTTGAACACCTTGGGTGGTGGGATTTTGAAGTTGTAATCTTTGATCGGAGCACTTGTGAAAAAATTTCTTTCCCCCAATGTGAACCCTAATTTATGATTAATAAAATTATTTGAGTTCTTGTTGATTGTGTTTCGAAATTTTTCCTCGCTTAATTGTGTCGTTTGAAATACACTTTTGTTATAAACACTTCGAAAAATTTGGATTTTACGTCCGCGATACAATGTAGCGGACGGCGCAGCAGAAACTTTGGTCTTCATTTCACGTCCGCGAGACAATGTAGCGGACGGCGCAGCAGAAACTTTTGTTATCAACACTTAGAAAAATTTGGTCTTCATTTTACCTCCGCGATACAATGTAGCGGACGGCGCAGCAGAAACTTTTGGTCTTCATTTTACGTCCGCGAGACAATGTAGCGGACGACGCAGCAGAAACTTTTGTTATCAACACTTAGAAAAATTTGGTCTTCATTTTACGTCCGCGAGACAATGTAGCGGACGACGCAGCAGAAACTTTTGTTATCAACACTTAGAAAAATTTGGTCTTCATTTTACGTCCGCGAGACAATGTAGCGGACGACGCAGCAGAAACTTTTGTTATCAACACTTAGAAAAATTTGGTCTTCATTTTACCTCCGCGATACAATGTAGCGGACGGCGCAGCAGAAACTTTTGGTCTTCATTTTACGTCCGCGAGACAATGTAGCGGACGACGCAGCAGAAACTTTTGTTATCAACACTTAGAAAAATTTGGTCTTCATTTTACGTCCGCGAGACAATGTAGTGGACGACGCAGCAGAAACTTTTGTTATCAACACTTAGAAAAATTTGGTCTTCATTTTACGTCCGCGAGACAATGTAGCGGACGACGCAGCAGAAACTTTTGTTATCAACACTTAGAAAAATTTGGTCTTCATTTTACGTCATCAGAACAAGCAGTATTAGACAACAGAAATCAACACAAATCAAATCACACCAACGACAACACAAATCAAATCACACCAATTGCGTACGATTTATGTAAAAACTACTGTTATGATACAATTTCAACTGGGGTCCGCATGTTGGGCCAGATTCTCGTCATTAGCCGGATTTTCTATAAACCTAACCGCTCTAGGCCGGCCTTTCATAATTTGCCAAGCCATTCTATATCTATAGCCTTCAACTTCTGCTTGGCTCCAGACGGCCGCCTTGAGGCTCTCAGAGCGACAAATGAAATCCATGTACATGCAAAGGAAGACGCCGCAGTCCGAAGTGTTACGTTGCTTGGGCCTCCTCTTCTTCAATCGCCTATTGAGATTTGGCCGCGCCGGTACGGGGACTTCACGGGCACGATTGACCATTGCACAAAAAATATTCTGCGAGAAACAGAAAATGGCGTAAGACACGAGTTAAAATTTATGGCAAGATAGAATCAGAGAATTATACAGCGATCGTAATATTACCAACGCGTCCAATTGGGCTTTGTACATGTGCAGCACAGGCATCTGATGAGTATCGTCGTGGAGACTGTCGATCACCGATACGACTTTAGTTGTTGGGGAGTAGCAAACCAAGTACCAGTGGCTGTGCCCTAGAAATGGGATTAGAAACACATCGGCAACACTTGCGCTCACCGGACTATCCCTATTAATATATGCTCCTAGGTTAAAGGACGGTCTCCACTGGGCCAACTTTTTCTTCCCCCTATGTTCGACCCACTCCTGCCATTCAGACACTAGCATCTGATGAAAAAAGGCATCGAACAGAAAAACGGCCGGATAGCTCGGCTGCTGCCGACACCTTTCCCTCAGAATCTCCACGTAGGTGGAGACGACACCGGTGTCTAACCAACTCCCCGGAGCCAGCGAGGCCAGTTCTCCCCACGAGCAAATGTAATCCATGCCCTCCGGATGATCCACACTATACAACGCTTGGTCATGCGGGACGCCGCTAAAATAACGCTCTCTGATTATCTGGCATTTCTGCGGCTTTAGGGGCTTCAACGGATGCCCTTTGCGATATTGCCCTCGGGGGTCGACCGGGGGTATTGCACTCCTTCGGGGGGTCGACCGGGGGGTATTGCACTCCTTCGGGGGGGTCGACGGGGGGATATTGCATCCCTTCGGGGGGGTCGACGGGGGGATATTGCACTCCTTCGGGGGGGTCGACGGGGATATTGCCCGCCTTCGGCAATGGATGGTCCTGCCCACGGGACAATGGGCAGACTGATGTTTCCGAAAGTCCAGTCTTGCGAGAATTGACTCAGGGAGCGGGGTTGAGGTTCCGACTCCCATCGCAAGAGAAGGAGGGCGCACTGTAATAATCCCACGGCGCTTGAGCCTGGCCCATGGTGCTTGGCGGTCCCCAATCACCAGCCATCTCTGGTACAGAGGGAAAACCATATCCCTGGCTCACTCCCGAAGTCTGTCCCGAGGGATCGGTGCATCCCTCGGGAACAAACGGCCGCTGCCACCCCGGATAACCCATTCCCGGGTTTGGCTGTCCCGATGCTTGCCGCAAAAAATTCCCGCAGCCAAGCGCCAACGCTTCAGCCTGTTGGCGAAGCTCCTCGCCCATGGCATCCACCAAATCCTTCCGCTCGCTCAACTTCTGGAAGAAGGCGAACGAGGCATTAACCTACATCCAGAGAGATAATAAATAAGTAACTTCGTACACACTTAGAATGATCAAGTTCAATTAGAAGCACTGGTTGGGCAACTTACCAGATTGTATGCCATGTGCTCATCGATCTGACCCCTAGGGTGGTACTTCTCCCCGCGTTCAAACCTTACTGGAGCTACTCTCCTCCGGGTGATGCGGTAGTACCACTCGTTGTACTGTTCGATACTGATGACGGGGTCAGGCTCCGACACAATGGCCGCCAGCGTGTCCTGCCAAGAATTCCAGACCTCAATTTCACGCGCGCACAACTCGTGCGCATTCGCCCTGCCAAACAGTCCGACACCCGGTGGGTTCCTGTTAAGCCTCATATCTGGCGCACCGGCTGGCAACCCCTGCAGGCAGTCAAAATGGCGCATAGCGCGATCCGGCAGCTGCCACTCTGCGACCTCGAAGTGGATCAGGGGTGTGCGTTGCAACCCGGAGAGCGTGAAGACGAACGACTCTCCCACCCGTCGCGCCAAACGTTTGTACGGTGCCCATCGCATCTGGCCAGGAGATAACGAGTCGAGCTCCCCCCGATAGTATGAAATGTTGTGATGGGGATCGTCTCTCCTCTCGTAGTGGGTTTCCTTCCGGCTGTACTCCCAGGCGCACAACCGAGGCCACACATTATCTGTTCCGTCCCTACGCCTGGGTGCGCCGGTAGCAAGGTGTTCATAAGACCACACCTGAGAGCAAAGACATTGAAAAAAGTATCGTCAACATTTATTGTCCATTCAACAACAAAAAAAAACAACAAAGAGCACGTAATGAAGAATTGTATGATATACCTGCAATAGCGAGAGACATGCACATATCGCTTTGGAGTCGGGCCTCGTTGCCTTGTGCAATGCTCGGTACAGGTATGCAAGAGTTGCTGCACCCCAGGCATAATCCCCAACCTCAGCCAGGTTACGCAAAAACGGTATATATTTGACGCTGACCGTGTTCTTCGACGTCGTTGGGAATAATATTGCCCCCATCACCCACAAGAGGAAGGCTTGTGTGTACAGCACAAGGTCATGGCCCGTATAGTTTTCCGGCAAAACCCCGTAGGTATCTACCAACCACTTCAACTTGATACCACCACTGCTAAATCCATCCTGGGGTACCGAAGTAAAGAAGTCCCTAGCGGTCCTCTTATTCGTTGCTTCGGACGGATGAGCTATTACCGGCCGCCCCGTCACCGGTAACCCTAAGATGAACCCTACATCTTCTAGGGTAATTGTCATCTCTCCGAGAGGGAAGTGAAACGTATTCGTTTCACTTCTCCACCTTTCAACAAGGGCACCTATTAAGTGCCGGTCAAGTTGTTGAAAGATCTGCCCATGCGTGAAAATCCCAAACCCAATCCCACGCAGTAATCTTTTCTGGGTTCTGTTCAATTTCCAGGCGTTGAAATTATCGCTTACTTCTACCGTGTTGACAAGTGCTCTTTCCTACGAATTAATAAATATTATTTAAGCAAAATAAACACTATACAACGTTCGCAACTGAAATACGTAAGCAAAATAAACGATATAAACGATAAAATAAGTATCTTACTCCACCATCCCATATGAGCGTACTGATATGGGATGCTTGGTCATATAATACGGACGAATCTTCTGGTCCAGGGTTGAAATCCATTTTTTGCAACTGAAATAATGGAAAGAGGGCAAGGTTGGAAGCGTAAACATTCCCAAACATACAACGCTAGCATATTCAGCGCTAGCATGTGATCAGATAATACGCAATACACATATATAATATATATGTATATACATTGACAAACGCTAGCATAGTGCCTATCTACTTGCCAACGCCGCAAGATGAACTCTAGATTATGAACAAAGTAAGGATTAGTTTGTGAACTTACGTGATTGATGAGACGATTAAAGGATTTCTTGCAAAGAAATTGCGCCGATCTACTTGCCAACGCCGCTGGTTTGATCGTGAGAAGAAGGAATAGTTTGATTGTGAGAAGAAGGAATAGTTTGATTGTGAGAAGAAGGAATGAATAGAAGTTTAGAAGTATTCGAATGCTTGCCAACGTCCGCTACACTGTGTTGCGGACGCTGGGATAACGACAAAGTAACAGACGTGCATCGACTGATGTGACAACTGTCAGGGGGAAGTGGGTGGTTTGACGGACAAAGTCGTCCGCTAGACAGTGTAGCGGACTACTTTTTGTTGGCCCAAGAATGTCGTCCGCTAGACTGTGTAGCGGACGGGGGAGCGAGGGCAAGATGGTAAACATTTCCGTCCGCGAGACTGTGTAGCGGACGACTGACAGCGCCGCAAAAGTGATCTGGACCGTCCATCCCTTCGGGATGGACGGCCAGATCGCGCTGGCAAGATATCCTATTTTGCCTACGCGGTCAAGGGATCAGCTCCCATATATATATATGTATATGTTCTTATATATAATATATGTACATAGATATATTTGATCCACATAGTGACTCATTCGGGAATTGAATCAAACCGGCCCTTTTAACTCAGCGGTTACGAGTACTGGGGGATTGAAGCGATAGCTTAATACACCGAGGGTTGTCAATAGGCCGAAATGCCGCATATGCGGCCTGCCTAGTACGATTGCACGTGCCATGATAAGAGCACCCACCCCCCGTGGCCCCTTCACAGCCGACACTGACAGTGAGTGCCCGTTACATGAGGACGAGATCCATCGCATTGCTGAGGAGGTGTTCAGGATGATAAGGGCGCATGATCAGGTACAATACTGTATACGTTTATTACTAAACACTATATACGATTGCTATCGAGATTAATGCGTCTGTGCCTTAGATGCAGGGCATTACTGCTGGACATATCGAACCAGATCCCAGACTCGCTGACCCTGTAGCCCTTCCCCTCCTAGCTATTGGTATCCTGCTCTCGTGCCTTCCCGACTTGTACTCCCCTCCCCTCTCCTACTCTATTCTATCTCGCTCCCGTGCCCTCCTAAACTTTGTATACATTTTATTTTTTGATTAGATAGAATTTGTATATATATATATGAACTGTGTTTGTTTTTAGGGTTAAATAATTGCTAATGGATTGACAATTATTTAACCCTAATGTGCATTGAGAAATATTTGCTGGATGGAGATTGTATTGTTGCGATTTTTTAATTATAGGTTTGGGTATTAAGAAAATAAAAAATATATATTTTAAAAATTAGTTTGAAATCCGTCGCTAAAGTCTGCACTTAAGATGTACATAACACTTTTAGCGACGTACCATATCGTCGCTAAAGGCTTTACCAACAGACTTTTAGCAACAGATATTCGGTCGCTAAAACTCATTTATTTTGAGAATAATTTTTAGCGACGAATGTTTCGTAGCTAAACTTCCGTCGGTAAAACTTTCCGTGACGAATTATCTGTCGCTAAATATTTTGCGTAATAAATTATTTTTTTAAAAAATAAATAAATTAAAATACGGAAAGTATATTTAGCAACGGAATTTTCGCCGCTAGTTGAATTCATCTCCCCGTCGCTAAAAATTTTTAGCGACGAATTTAGGGTTTTAGCGATGGACTTATCCGTCGCTAAAAGTCCAATTTCTTGTAGTGTATAATTAATGTGAGACAAGACGACTTATATACTTAGGACCAAGTCGCAACCTTCTCTAAATAACCGATATGGAACACCCACATATTAACCAATTTTCGAATTTTTTATCCAAAACAAATTATCACATGAAGTAAGCAGAGAAGGGTCCCTGCTAGAGAGTGTAGTTTATCGAGGAAGGTCCTAGCTTTAATTATCACATGATTGATGAACCCAATCTTACTTAAAATCATATTGTCTCTGCCTCAAATTATTTGATCAGGTTTGAGAAGAGAAAATTAGTTGGTGAAGAATTAAACGTAAAGTGATAAATAAAAAAAAGTATAAAAATGTTAAACATGAAAAAACACCTACATGATTTTTCTTGATTTAAAAAGTGATTAATTTTTTTTTGGTACAGCCTAAAAAGAAAATATGATCAAAATTTTTGGAACGGAGGGAGTAAATAATTGGACATCATTACAATTGTGGCCATGTTATTTTTTGTACTCATTCGATGTGAACTCTGATACCATATCTATTAAGAAAATGTACATATACGTGATCGGCACAACATGACTTACCGTCAAAGATTAAGTAAATATGTTTTGCTCCATCACTCTATTATTTCTATTGTATTTTTCGCACTTAAAGTCTATGCGAGACTAATGCAACTCCTCTATATGTGAACCTTATCAAGGGGCTATCCCACAAATAATTGACACGAGTTCGACAATAATTGTCTGGCTGACATTACCAAAAGAATCTTCAAACTCCCAGTAGTTCTTTTGTTGACAGAAAAATTTGCGTTTCTTCCTCGATAAAACTCTTGTTCTCTCATGCTAATCCTTGCAAGGAAAAATCCCCAGTCTTGCTTGTCCCCCAAACTCCTTTACGAAGACAACATGTTGTTAGGTAAGCCTCCACTGCCTCAAAAAGGCCGATTGACTGCGACGTGAGGTAAAGCTTTTCTAAATCAAACAACGGAGTCCCAGTTAATAGACTGCTGATGACCACTTCGACATTTGGTTTCTTTGTCCAGATATTCAAAAAATGCTTTGAGATTGCTTACTTTTCATGGATCTTATGGTTCAAAATTGTCCAGGTAAGTAAGGTCCCGCACTGTGTTCACTGTGCCTGAGCAAAGTGCAGTCACCCTCACCAATGGCCTGAAGCATCTATCTATCTATTCCATAAAAAGCACTAGTCCCGTGAAAACGTCCTTCTTCAGCCTGGAGAACAGACAAACGATGTTCTTATTCCCATCCAGTTATTATCTTGTTTCTTGACAAGGTTTAAGGAACACGCATCTTGGCATTTGACCTAGAAACCTTATGCATAAACTGATATAGAAAGTAAAACGTTAGCCAGCCCTGCCCGGGGGCCACATCTTTCTCTCGCATTGGAACACGATGTTGAGTTCTGAAAGTGATGCATACTTTCATGGAGATGAATTATGCTGTTCTCTTTGGACTTTTTGTTTTTCCATTCAGGTTTGTGAAAGCTCGTCATTTTCAATTTCCGAACACAGTTCTGTGTTAGAGAGGATGTTAGACAAGAGTTGAGGTGAATTGATTACTCCACTTGAAATCTGAAGCATCACCCTCCAAAAGACTTTCAACAACACTCATTAATAACACAAATTTAACCTTCAGTAAAAAACAATGAAGCAGCGGTGGAGGCGACAGTGGAGGAGGTACATGGGTCATACCTCAGGCGACTCGCCGGGGTGGTGCCGTCGTCGTGCGATTGTGATGGACTGTTGTGGCGGCGGTGGAAGAGGCAGTCGGTTGAGGCACTGATGGAGGCGACTACGGGGAGGCACGGTTGATCTGCAGGAGGAGAGAGAGAGAAACGGAAGCCAGACAAAGGACACTTTTGGCATGAGAATTTTTGCTCTAGAATCTTGTAATTCTCACGACGACCGGGTGAAGCCAAGTGATTCTTGAGAAGCCATTCGGATGAGGTTGACAAAACAATGCGCTTTTGTTTTAGAACAAATATACACATGATGAAGAAGATTCATTACTCTGCATGATGATTGCTCTTCCCATTGGATAAACACAGAATTTCACAATCAGCATATATTCGTACAGAATTACATACATACTGGTCATTTGAGACAGGACATGGTGATCAGGTATTGCTCCCAGTTGGGGTGGTCTCTTACTTGACAAGGTTTACATCCTGGGGCAGGAGGTTGTATTTAATTTCCAACACATGGAAGATTCTCTTCATCTCGATGACCAACTCAGATCTTCGCCTCATCTTCTCGGCGAAGTCTTGAAAGTTCATCGTGTGATTGAAGAAGAGAGCCATCTTTATCTTGTTTACATTTTCAATCTCCTTCACCACCACATTGTGGTTAGGCTGCCAGTGATGCGCATTTTCCACCAAGTACCTGACCGTACAATGAACGATGAGAAAAATAAGAAGCAAAATAATGGAAAACCTACTTGCTTCATTGAAAGCCGTCCCAATGTCATATATACAAGTTCACCTAAATCCTTCTATTTCATTCATGTTGAAGACCTGCCAAAGTCCAGTTAACAAGACTTGGCAGGCTATGCTACATTCCTCTACTTTGTTTCTCCTCCTCTCCTCTTTCTGCAAGGGGTTGGCTACGTACCCCCCCAACCTTACAGCCATTGTAACAAATTCCGAACTATGAAGAAAAGGCAATAGCAGCATCCTTCGTGGCCTATAAAACTCTTTAAAATTTTGACGGGGGAAACCTAATAGACTCAATATCCTTACTATCTGTAATTACGGGAGTCCTACTTGAATAAGAGCCTATATCCACCCCTCTGTTCGTTGTTACAAGCTCAATACTTGTTGCTAAAGTACATTGTTAGGGAGAAAAAAAGGGTGGAAATAGCATTTCCCTAGTTATACAGCTAACTAAATTAAATTAATCAAGAAAACTTGTTTGTCATAATTATAAGACCAAATGGAGAAAAAATTGTAGAGCAAGGCAGGAATTCAGGAATTAACTTACTTCTTTATTGTCTCTTTTAGAGTCCCAATTTTCTCCACAGGTGTCATGAAATCGATGGAGAACTCTAAGGAATCCCCCATCTCAGGGCTTCTGTAGAAATTGCAGATGGGCTTGGTAGCCAAAACTGAATTCGGATAGTTTATCTTCTCGTTGTCGAACTTCAAAAAGACCGTTGTCAAAATATTCATCTCCTCAACTATCATCTGTCGAACTTGAATTATAATAACTATCAAAAAGAGGTAACTAACCGTTATGCGAGCATATTAAATGCAACTGGTTGGACCGTACCTGAGTACCGTCGACGACACAACAATCCCCAACATCAAATGGATGCATCACAAAGACAAATACGATTGCTTTGAAGATGGTGTTGCAGGTGTTTTTAAACATAAAAGCTGCCACCACAAGCTGTGATGACAGGAGGACGAGCACTTTGGTTGTTGCAATCTCCATCAGAAGAAGCCACACCATAACTATCACAATGATCAGGATCCCAGAGACAAGTTTGTTTAATTGCTTTACAGCTGTTTTGGTGTCATTCAGTGTGTGTGCTAGAGCTTTGCGTTCCTTGTAAACCTTCACATGTACAAGCAGCACGACATGGATGCTTATAACTGATCCTTTGAGGCAGAAGTACCTGTTTTCTTAATGTGGAGAAATCCCGCGTACAGTGGTTTCCATAAATTCCTGGGTAGCATACCAAGATTCTCGCATGGAATCTCGTCTTTAGAGTCCAGTATCATACATGCGTCAATTGGCTATATACAGAAGAAAGGCACCAAAACTGTGTTAGAAGTACATTTTGAACCATATAACTACTTATGAAAGCCTTTCTTATAAATCCATCAGAGTGACCAAACTCCTTTTGGAGCAAGGAACAATTATAGGTATGTTTGTTTAATTTTTAGGAATTAAACAAAATTATAGAACAATTTATCCTAGCAACGAACGTGAAGTTAATTTAAGTGTGAGACTAGGACGTAACTGTCCAGGAACAAGTTTCAAACTGCACACGGGGTAGTGTATTTAGATACTTAGCCTTCCTATACAAGGAAAAGAAGGCCGGACTCACCACCCAGGCTATCAAATATGTCTTCTCAATTCGCCCTTTCTCAGCCACATCAATCAGTGGAAGCACAAGATCTACCTCCTCCTGAGGCATGAATCTCCTTAGGGCCTTTTCGTCGATATCACTACTAGTACAGAAAGGAGAACAATTAATTGAAGGAACCAGAAGATCTTCATAACTGATAAAAGAGAGATAATTACCACCAATTCATCAGGAATATTATTGGAAGGCAAAATTCCTCACTTGCAATTAGGCTGAACAATGTTTCTGAAAATATCAATGGCAGCGGCATGTGCTTCCATCTCGCTTGTAATCTCCTTATCCTTCTCTTCACCTTCTCCGTCATCACTCTCCTCAAGTGCATTGGAGATTGTGGACAGCCCTGAATTAGAAATCACATCTACCAACATCTTCATGGTCCAAGCAGAAACTCTCTCGTTTCATCTCATGAAGCTTATTTATATCAATCACCTGTTTCCCCTTGCCCTTCTTCTGCTTCTGCCGGACACTCAGTTGACTAGCAGTGTTTATTCTTCCTAGCAGTGGAGGCCCTGATAGAGTCTGAAGAACATACTGATGAAAGATTGATTCCTGTATCCTATCAAAGAACGTATTTACATGGAAAGATGACGCCAAAATCTTTAGCAGCAAGGTCTTTAGGAGCCACAAAAATGTGCCAATGAGCAGAGAAACAATAGTCCAAGTAACGTAATCCAATATTTTATGGGCAATGGCTGATCGCTTGACCTTGTGATTGGTGAATAACAACACCCAAGTAACAAGAACTATATTCAACCAAATAAAGACATGATCGCTCTTCTTCAAGGCATGAACAAAATATAACACCTTCCTTCTGAACAAAAAGTTCAGTTCAATCAAGAGAACAACAAAATGCATAATCCAATCCAATTGGTAATAAATAGGCCAAAGAAAGTCACCATTATAAGCACACACCACTTCCAAATCTCTAGACCCCAAAGCCTTGAGCGCTCCAACTTCTCAATTCTCAAGCTAGCAACTAAACACCCGATAATGCACAGAAAAACTACCCACTGCATCATAACCTTCATTTTCACCCTCTTATACTTTAACTCCTTTCCAATACTCACTTTTTTGCAAATCTCTTCATCCTCTGCTCCCACACCTTGGGAGGAAGGCGTCATCAATAGTGTCTTGGGAGTTTCTTCCTTCGACGTCACTTTGTTATAAGATGAAGACCGAATTGATGTGTTTCTAAAAGGGGAATTTGAAGTTTCGCGTAATTTTTCTAGCTTTGACAAGGAAATGTCATCAAACATGTTTGGATCAAAAGGTAGAGATTGTTCTCCGAACCTTGACTTGGATTTCGAATGCAATGAACCTTTCCTTGACATGAATTTTCGTTGTGATAGGCCTACGGCTGTGGAGATTTTAGCAGGTTTGTTGGGGCTTGAAACGAGCCTAGCAATTTCGGGGGAAGGACAACTTCCGGGTGCATCCACACCAGCCTTAGACGCTGCATTCTTTTTTTCCCCACCCGCTATCACAACCACCACTTCACTGCTTCTCTTGCTGTCCATCACGCCTATTTCGCCATATGCATCCATCAAAATCTGGGAAATTCGTAAAAATAAGCTTTGGATATAGATCTCAAAAGCGGAAGAAAATCAAACAAGAAATCTAACAAGCTCGTGTACGAAGGCATTTTTGCAGTAGATGCATTCTTTTCGTGAATGAGCTGAGTGACAAAAGAAACCAGTAGCATAAAACTTAAAGCAACTGTGTACCAATTGATGGACAAACAACAAAATGCAGCCACACGGACACACCATTCACATTTTGCGATTTGCATCAATTACAGTCCCCACGAAAAATCAACAAGAACTCAACAAACAGCTGTACTGATTCCTATCACCTCAAAAGAGATATTGAAGTAACTTTTTTTTGGGAATAAAGAAGACACACCACTCTTTCCTACTTTGTTATATGATTGAGACTCAAGGACCAAAATCTTAACAAAACAACTAAGTTTTGTACGAATAATTGGAATGGTACTCCAACGCCTTAAAGACAATGATTTGAATATGTTCATTCAGTATTTCCGTCTGATAAAAAGAGCTTCGGGTTTCGGATATTGGTAAAATGAAATCAAACAAGAAATTTGACAAGCTCTTGCTCAGGCAGAGAGTGACTTTCTCGGGAAAATATCTCAGTTTCCAATGATTTAAGGGACGAAAGGTACTTGGCAGCTGTTGATAGATGTCTTGTATTTATGTCCCACATCGGTTACTCAAAGAAGGTTGCAACTTGGCCCTTAGTATATAAGACATTTTGTCCCACATTGCTTGGAGAGAGAAGATCACTGCTTTCTCCAAGTATAAGTAAGGTGTCTTGTATTGTGTTTAAGGACAAGAGAGAAAAGTCCTTCTTGGAGTAGGCAAGAGAGAAAAGTCCTTCTTGGAGTAGGCAAAGAAAGAAGAGTCCTTCTTTGAGTAGGAAAACAGTTGAGAGATACACGTGAGGGAGTGTTGTAAAATCTGACTTGTGCAAAGTGGATTTGAGTTCTCTCATATTTCTTGTGTTTTCATATTTGGTTATCGTGTTTTATACATATTTATCTAGAGCGATTTCGTAACAAGTGGTATCAAGAGCTTTCAGGTTTATTTTTGGGCAAAATTGAAATCGATTTCAGACGATAAATATGTAGACAACACGACCATGAAGTATGCATGTGACAATTCGATGGAAAGACGAATTTTGGCATATGGCAGAGCACGGTAAAGGATTTGAGCAGTGCGACAGGGGATGCCAAAGCATGCATGAGAAGCGAGCTCGAGGCACTTGGAGAGCACTTGCAGCGGACTGTCGCAAGTCAGGTGGAGCTAATCTTCAATAGATTAGATGACTTGGAGGTAGATAGTCGACTAGCTGTGCCAGAAAGGAAAGTCGATGTGTTCGCGGAGGAGATAGATGACTTGATCGAGGAAAGGGTCGCCCATGTCACCAAGCGGGAGGTGCAACGGTGCAAGGACCTTAAGGGACAAGTCATGGAGCTCCAAGAAGAACTAGCTGCTTGTAAGAGGGAGCTTACAAGAGCTACGAGGCAGGGGTGTATCGCAGTGCAGCCAAGACAAAAGAAAATACCGGAGCCAAGATCGTACGATAGAACGAAAGAGGCGTGGCAGGTGGATAACTTCTTTTGGCACTTGGAGCGGTACTCTGAAGCCCTCAGCATTGACGAGGAGAAGGTGCAGCGGACTGTCCCAAGTCAGGTGGAGCTAATCTTTAATAGATTAGATGACTTGGAGGTAGACAGCCGATTAACTGTACTGGAACGAGAAGTCGATGTGTTCGTAGAGGAGCTAGATGACTTGATCGAGGAGAGGGTCGCCCATGTCACCAAGCGGGAGGTGCAACAGCGCAAGGACCTCAAGGGACAAGTCATGGAGCTCCAAGAAGAACTAGCTGCTTGTAAGAAGGAGCTTACAAGAGCTACGAGGCAGGGGCGTATCGCGGTGCAGCCAAGGAGAAAGAAAATGCCGAAGCCGAGATCGTACTATAGAGCGAGAGAGGTAAGGCAGGTGGATTACTTCTTTTGGCACTTGGAGCGGTACTTTGAAGCCCTCGACATCGATGAGGAGGAGAAGGTGCATACGGCGGTCATGTACCTTACGGATACAGCTGCCTCATGGTGGAGGCGTCGCTACATGGATGGGTGCGACGTCAAAACATGGGAGAAGTTCAAGTGTGAACTACAAAGGCAGTTCTATCCCGATAGCGTCGATGATAAACCTTCGACGGCTGAGGCAGAAGGGAGCATCTGTGAGTATGTGAAGGAGTACTCGGCTTTGATGCTCGAAATACCAGAGATGTCCGAGAGGCAGCGACTATGCTTCTTCATTGATGGGTTGCAGCAATGGGTTACCACAGAGTTGCGGCGAAGGGAACCTCACGACTTGGCTTCCGCCATGGTGATTGTCGAGAGGTTAGGAGACTTCAAGCAACGTGAGAGGCCGAGATCTCCAAGGCACGAGCGTGCCAAAGATGGGGGAGACGATAGGTCGAAGAGTGGTTCGCCCAAGGCAACCGATGATGAGCGGAATGGGGACGAGGGACGTCATCGCCATCACAAAGGGGAGAAGAAGCATGGAGAAAGTCGAAAACAGGGTGATTCTCGTGACCATAAGGCTCATGTGGGGCCTATAGGAGGATGCTTCTACTGTGCAGGTCCGCATTACAGAAGGGATTGCCCACACAATGGCAAGATGATTGCGTTCCTCGAGAAGTACAAAGGCAGCAGTGGGAATTCTTCCAACAGCGACGGGGAGGCACGCATGTGGGCATTGCAGATGGTCAATGCGTTCGTGCAAAGGTCGAAGGAAGAAATTGCCAAGAAAAAGAAGAGCAAGAAGAAAGGAGGCTTACTCTACACAATGGTGGACGTTGCTGGGAAGACTCAAGAAGCGCTTGTGGATACCGGGGCCACCCACAACTTCATGAGTTTGAGGGTTACCGAGTGGCTTGGGCTAAAACCAACTAAGGATGAAAGTTGGTTCACGGCCGTGAATGCCGAGGAGCGACCGACGAAGGGGGTCGTCAAGAACGTCGATTTGAGGATCGACAAATGGACAGGAAAGGCCGACTTTAACATCATCGACATGGATGAGCTTGGGATGGACTTCATGGAGAAGTCGAGCGCTACGCTTAATCCATATTGCGGGGTGATGATGATGGCGGAGTGGATGTTCCCGTTGGTGTCCAAGGATGGGGCTGACGCACGTAAGGAGATTACAGTGTTACAGCTGGACAAGGGATCAACGCTATGCTATGGTGAGAGGCAGATAGGGCCGAGGACCTACGCAGTTGATATGCGCACGAAGATAGTCACGACAGAGAAGTTCAAGCATTGCTTGAGCTTGATTCATCTTCTTTCTTGCTGAGCTCAAGGTGGAGTGCATCCCTACCTTTAAAGGGGATGCAAGGTGGAGTACATGAAGAAGATACTAAAGGCATATTACAGTTTCCTCATGGAGTGGTTTGTTAATACAAGCCAAGGTGGAGATTGTTGATAGATGTCTTGTATTTATGTCCCACATCGGTTACTCAAAGAAGGTTGCAACTTGGCCCTTAGTATATAAGACATTTTGTCCCACATTGCTTGGAGAGAGAAGATCACTGCTTTCTCCAAGTATAAGTAAGGTGTCTTGTATTGTGTTTAAGGACAAGAGAGAAAAGTCCTTCTTGGAGTAGGCAAGAGAGAAAAGTCCTTCTTGGAGTAGGCAAGAGTGGAGAGTCCTTCTTTGAGTAGGGCAAGAGAGGAGAGTCCTTCTTGGAGTAGGCCAAGAAAGAAGAGTCCTTCTCTGAGTAGGAAAGAGAGGATAGTCTTTCTTTGGGTAGGCAAAGAAAGAAGAGTCCTTCTTTGAGTAGGAAAACAGTTGAGAGATACACGTGAGGGAGTGTTGTAAAATCTGACTTGTGCAAAGTGGATTTGAGTTCTCTCATATTTCTTGTGTTTTCATATTTGGTTATCGTGTTTTATACATATTTATCTAGAGCGATTTCGTAACAGCAGCTTCAAGCACAAAAGGAACTACTTCCTACCAGTTTTTTAAAATCCAAGCGCAGCACTTCACGCACATACTCATACACAGAAAAATATCTAGCCCTTTATATAAAGTACAAAAGCAGCTTAACTCGTACCACTTATCATGATTAATTTTGCGGTAATGATTAGTACCATTTACTGAATGCAACACACAGACACACACACACACACAAAATACACGAGTTAATAACAAGAAATTTAGTAAGATTATGTTGTTGGACAACAGTGACTTTCTGGGGAAATTTTAGCATCAAGCACAAGCCCACTTTGTCGCCCCCGCATACACACCAAACAACAGGATAAAGTAGGTCATAACTTTATTTCGGGCATTCATCTTGGGTAAGAGCTTCAGGTTAGCTGATATTCCTTAAGAGCTAGAAAGAATGGCTCATGGACCGATTAACAAAGCAAAAACAAAAAAGTGACAGATGAGTGGCTTAGTACCTGAAAATGAAGATGCAAAAGGCCTCGAAATTTGGAGGTTGCGGAGGGAGAAGGCAAAGCTGGAAGTGGAACTCCGGCAAGGAGAAAATTGCTTAAATGATGCTTGGTGTCAAAAGGAAACTCTGGAGAGGCAAACAGAGGAGGGTCCTTGTGTTTGCGCTTGATGCAAACCCACAGTCAATTTATAAGTAATTGTTACAATTAATTTAAATATCTGAGTTTTTTTCGGTCCCTTTTTGAGAACTTTAAAAAATTAGAAACTGCAAAAATAAAATAAAAAATATAAATAATACATCCAAATGTAAATTGAAGGCGTCTAACTTCTAATTTAAGGAGGCTTATTCTTCCAAAAGAAGGACTTTTCTTTGGAAAGAGAAATGAAAAAAAGAATTTGATTGAGGACGATTAATAATCATTACAATGGGTCATGCATTTAATATTTATAGTACAAAATAAATCTAGAAAATAATTAACACATATGAAAGTAACCACTAAATAGAAAATAACTAATACCACCTAGAAAACAACTTCTAACTAGTTTTGACTTCATGCATTGCACACGGGAGAGTTGTAAGATAACCATCATAATACACGTTAAGTTGAGTCATGTTACATTAAAAATTTATACTAATAGAAGATAAAGTTTACATCACGACACTTTGTATTGTACTTAAAATGTTAACATCTTCGTTGTTAGTGCATGAAAATATATGTTCTTTGATAGGGAAAACCATATGGTTATAAAAAATCTTTTAAGGGTTTTCAAGTAAAGAGGTATGTTCGGCACTTTATAATGACACGTCATAAAAGAAATTTTCTTTATTTTTAGGTTCTTTTATCAACAAAGGAATAAAAGGAAGAGGAGACATGAGGAGAATATAGAGGTTTAGGGGTTTTTCTTTAGAGCATTATAGAGGATAAATAGTAGAAAAGAGGACACACTAAAATCAAGAAGAAGAAAAGGGAAATAGATGGCTTAGAGAAATTTTAGAGATTTATTTTCAAATGGATGAAAACGTATAATATCAAAATTACAAATGAAAAAGTTAAGAGAGATAACTTTGACGGATAACTTTCACGAAATTGGTGGCGTTTTTGTTGTGTTGGGAGGGGTTGGGGGGGGGGGGGGGGGGGGGAGGGGGTGGTTGTTGGGTTGATATGGACAACATTCAAAAATTTAAAGAAAAAAAATGATAAATGTAAGATAATGGACAAAATTTTAAATTCTAAACAGAAAAATGATAGATGTAATAAGAAATGGTTAGATATTAAAAAAAAAAAAAGCCTACATTGAAGACAAAATTAAGGAGATTAAAAAGCTTCGCAAAAAACAAGGAAAGATGATGTTGGTATTGAATTTGATCTTGAAATATTGCTAATTTAAATATAGATGACGCAAACAATGATAAAGAAGACAAAATATGAGAGAGACATCAATAAGTTATACATTTGTTTTAAGAATTTGATTTTGTGAAATACTTTGGAAATAGTTGTGCAATAAGATATTAGTTAGATTAATGAGGAAATGATAACTGTAGAAACTTGATTAAGGTGTTATAATTATAAATTAGTTTTAAAATTCAAATTTAAGCTGATTAGTAAAATTTTAATTGATTGGTGAGAGAGAACCTAATTCATAAATAGAGAGTGATAATTGTAAGTAATTAAAATTGATTTTATATAACAATAAATTAAATCGACGTGGCAAAATAAGAGAAGGTCCACGTAGGCGGTTACGTGACCATGTAGGCTTTCACACACACGCGCGTGCGCGCGCGCCCACACACACACATATTTGAAACTTGAATCCATCATCATCTCTTTTTCCAAACAATAATTTGAACATTGCAATTACTTGATGACAAACCATCAACTTTTAGTCACTATCAATAGTGACTATAGATAGTATTTAAGCTAATGACCTATCGATTAAGAGTTTATTTCTTTTGGTATCAACACCCGGGAGAGTGGTCCTGGCTTTTTAAATGAAGCGGGCAGAACTATTCTGAAAATATCAAGAAGCTAAAAGTGTTTATTAAGAAAAACTTTACCCATGCACGATGAACTCAACTTCGCTTAAAATCATAGCCGCTTAAAATCATAGCTAATTAGACTTGCTTCACCACTATATTTGTGACCATCTTATTTTTTGTACACATCGATACGAACTATGTTACCATATTAGAAAGGGATGACCTGAAGCAAGTACTAATAAGGAAATACACATAGACGATCAACATAACTTAGTCTAAAAGGTTAGTAGACAAGTATTACTCTATGTTCCTAACCTACTTTGGTCGCACCCAACGTCCCACGACGGGTCCCATTTTGCGAGAAATATCATGTGGTCAACGGTCAATTTTTCAACACTCTCAAGCCAGTCAAAGCGACACATACTCAAGTACGTGAATTTGCTCCTTGGCGCGCCTTCCCCTTTGTGGGTCGGCCACCTTCCTCCATTGGGGGTAGACCACCTTCCCCCTTAGGGGGTCGGCGTGCCTCCCACCACTCATGCAGCGCATGCTCTCCCTTGGCCTTGTGCCATCCTGGATGTTCGTCGTCCATGCCCATGCGCCGTTGTCACGACACCCTTCTCCCGCGCCCGAGCACTGGCTCTGCGATCCCCGTCGCCCGCTCGCCGTTCCTGCGACACCAATCGCTAGCACCGGCGCGTTGACTACGCGACCCTCGTCGCCCCGCGCGTCCATGACGCCCATCGCCCGCACCCGCGCGCCGTCTCTGCGTCACATGCCCTCGGCACGATGCCCATCTCCATACACACTTCGCCGTGCCCATGGGCCGCACCGCTGATACAGCCGTGTCCTCTGGCTCTCTCTCACACTATCGTGGCCTCTAGCACTCTAACACTCCGCCGCTCCCATGCGCCACGCCGCTGATCCAGTCACGCCCCCTGAGTCCCTATCACACTATAATGCCCTCGAACCTTACACACTCTGTCGCGCCCATGCACTGATCGCTGATACAGTCGCGTCCGCTGGCTCTCTGTCATACTACCATGCTCCTCGCGTTGGTCCATCTTTCACCACACCATGCGTACTTGCCTAGGTTGTGGATCATGCTTCGACCCACTCCCCGAAATGTGCAGCATCTTGCGGGGATAAACGACTCCTCCGAGATACTATCTCTATCAGGGAGCTTTTCAACTCCCTTTCCGTCAGGTAGACGGCTCCTCCGGATGCTACCTCAGCCCGTTAGGTAGACGGCTCCCCCAGGATGCTACCCTGACGCGCTCCTAGTGCTCCGGCACAAGGACTCACCCCCGGAGTTAGGCTCGCTCTCTAAGACACTATCTTCGCCAGGGAGATTTTCAACTCCCCTTTCGCCAGGTAGAAGGCTCCCCCGGGATGCTACCTCGGCCCGTCAAGTAGACGACTCCTCGTGATGCTACCTTTGACACGCTCCGAGTGTTCCGACATAAGGACTCACCCGCGGGGATAGGCGACTCCTCTGGGACATTATCTCCTCCAGGGAGCTTTTCAACTCCCCATCCACTAGGTAGATGGCTCATCTAGAATGCTACCTCGGCGTAGACAGCTCCTCCGAGATGCTACCTTGACGCGCTCTGAGTGCTCCGGCATAAGGACTCACCCTCAGGGATAGGTTCGCTCTTTAAGACACTATCTCTACCAGGGAGCTCTAAGTGCTCTGGCACGAAGACTCCCTTTTCGCCAGGTAGATGGATCCTCCAGGATGCTACCTTGACTCGCGGGATAGACAACTCCTCCGAGACACTATCTCCGCTAGGGTGTCTGCGTGACTAACCTACGTGCTTCGGCACTGAGGGCTTCATCAACACCCCTAAGGACTATGACCCCCGGTTCACTCCGAGACGAGAGCAGGTCTCTAGAAGGCATCGCGCCTAGTTTGCCTGGCAATTGGGCGTCGGGTTTTCCCCACTGCTGCCAGGCGGCTTGTGGGACTCTACAAGGGCCTTCGGATTAGCGGCTAGATCAAAGGAGTTCTCTGACCACACCGATGATGTGGGAGCCAGTCTTTCTAGATAGACGGAGCGATACTGTGAGGAGCAGGCCGAATGAATATGCGATCCGACAGTCCAACAGAGAACATTATTTTTGGACCCCCTGGTAACGTGTCACTCTTAGGGGATGACACGTGACAGCTGACACCTTGATGACACAGGCACACTTTTGCCTATAAATAGTGGACTTCAGATTTCATTTTCAACAGAATTTTCTCATTTGACAAAAATCACTTTCTCACTCTAGAATCCAAAAGTTCTGGAATTCTAGAGAGAAAAACATACAGGTTCTTGACTCTGGACCTAAGTATCGGCTTGTGACTGTCATCGTGTATTCACCTTGCTCCATTGCCCTCGCAGCACTGCCCCCTTCAGGTTTTGTCTGGGAAGCCCTTGGTCTCTGCCCTTTCTCCATCTTTGATGTATCTCACATCAACTTACTTGGCATTTGACTCGGACTGCGTTCCATGTGACACCTTCACGTCGACTGCGAACCCACTTTCCTTGACATCACTCTATTTTTGTACTTATTATTATTATTTTTAGTACTCGGTCAATGTGAGACTAACATAATTCCATATGTACAGTTTAACTATAAAGTCTTTCGCAAATAACATACAAGTTTTTGACAACAATTGTCCGACTGACATCAGCAAAAGAGAGTTCATACTACCAAGAGTTCTTTCATTGATATAAAAATATTTGAATTTCTTCCTCAATTTAATCTCTTGATGTTCTCTCTAGGGGTGCAACTTGGACGGGTTGGGTTAGGTTAACCCAATTCAAGAAAATCAAACTTTTTAAAAGCCCATCTTAAACCAGCTCAACTTGGGTTTTTTGTAAAAAAAGCCCAACCCAAGTAAAAATGGTACGGGTTGGGTTTTAACCCAACCTAACCCGACTAACATCTATTTAATTTTTTGTCTTTCATTTTTTAATGAGTAATTTTTCTCGATAAGTCTTGTTATCGAAATACTGACGTGGCTTGCATTTGACTTATTAGATAATATATTAATCTTTGATTTATCTTGTCAAAAGATAAAATATTTATAATAAAAATTACAAAAATTAAAAAATCAAATCAAGAATACAACTAATAGAATAGAATACCAATAAAAACTTAAACCTAAAACGCATCGTTAATCTTCAAATTTACAAAATCCACAAATCTTCAATCTTCAAATTACAAAATCCTTGACAGTATAACTAACAAATTACAAATTAGATCCTCAATCTTCAAATTTACAAAATCCCAAATTCAATCCACGCACAAACTCACCGGCAGCAGCTCACCGGCAGCAGATCACCGGTAGCATATCACCGGCACGACAGCGGCAGCGGAACCAGCCAACGCTGCCTCTGCCGTTCTGTCCAGGAAAATGCCACGGCGTCTCTGCCTTCTCGTCTAGACCTAACCCACTGCGACCAGCAGCTCCGTCTTGCCTCGCCTTCATTTTCGCCTCTGCCACCGGTAACTAGTCGCCCTTCCAGAACCTCGTCACCACCAGCACCCATCTACACGATGGGCACGACGATTGCGAGCCCAGCCATATGTCGACGATTGCCTACTGTAGGAGGCAGATCTCGTCCACCCACTGCGACCAGCAGCTCCGTCTTGCCTCGCCTTCATTTTCGCCTCTGCCACCGGTAACTAGTCGCCCTTCCAGAACCTCGTCACCACCAGCACCCATCTACACGATGGGCACGACGATTGCGAGCCCAGCCATATGTTGACGATTGCCTACTATAGGAGGCAGATCTCGTCCACCGACGTACTTCGCCGTGAATTCCACTTCTCAGATGAGTCGTAGGTGATCTTGGGGAGTGACTGGAGGATCTTCTTGAGGCCCTTGTTAGTGTAGGGCTCGCGGCCGAGGGAGCGGCCACCGGCAACTGCCTTTGCCGACTTTTGGGGAAGAAGGGATTGAAAGAGAATTCATTCTTGGTTTTTTTTGTTGGGTTAAGATGGGTTAGTTTGGGTTTAATGGGTTTGGCCCAGTTTAGTGTCATTTAAATATTTACCCAACTCAGACCAACCCATTTTTAAATTGGTTGGGTTTAGTGGGTTAAACATTGTCCATATATAAGCTGGGTTGGTTAAAACCCATTTAAAACCAGCCCAAATTGCAGGCCTAGTTCTCTCATGTTAATCTTAGTCCAGATATTTGCGTGCTTTGTCCAGATATTTCCATAAATGCTTCGAGATGTGCATCCCTCTTCATGGTTCAAAATTGTCCAGGTAAGTAAGATCCAGCACCCTGTTCCATGAAAAACACTAGTCACGTGAAAACGTCCTTCAGACAAACAATGTTCTTTAAAATAGTCCTATTTAATTATTATCTCGTGTGTTTACTGTAAAATCTTTTGACTTTTCCTGTTTAATGCGCATGAATCACATTCTAGCACGTTATAAAGTAAGTATACTTGTATAGGTAGAAATCTATATCTATATTCTATATAATATATAATAAGCAAAGCGAAAAAAATATTGATAACTTCTTTGCGCGACATATCATCGATTCTTTATATGACACATCATCATAATTAACTTCTATCTTAGTAAGTCTTATTTAATTTAAAAAGTAATTCTAACCATTCTAAAACTCTACCTAATCAATATACTATTCTATTAAAACTTCTTTTTCACAATTATGTCTTTAAAATTCAAAAACTAATTTGAATCGTTCTAAATCTCAACCTAATCATTATAATAACATAATAGAACTTAATATAGACTATATAAAAGTTCATATATATAAAAAAACAAATATAATACTTTAGATTTAGAAGAAAATTTAATTTAAAAACTAATTCTAACCATTCTAAAACTCTACTTAACTAATATATTAATTTATTAAGACTACATTTTGACAATTATGTCCTTAAAAATATTTTCCAATATGAAAAAATTAATGTTATATATATATATATATATATATATATATATATATATATATATATATATATATACTTTCTATTTAGAAGAAAAACTTAATGTTATAATTAAGATTAAATAACTTACGGGACTTAAAAAAGAAATGATCTAACAATCGATTTGAATTTTGATAGGTACCTTATTTTTAAAATTTGATTAATTTCGCAAGAATAATGAGGGTTGTATAATTTTAAAATTAATTCTAAATATTTTAGAACTCAACCTAATCAATATACTAACTTATTATGCCTTCATTTTGACTATTGTATTCTTTAAACCACTCTTTGGAGTGAATATTATAAAATTTCACATATCAAAAAAACAAAAATGACGTTCTAATTGAGTTAAATGTACTATCATTATTCATATCTATGGATATATACATAATATACATAAGATAGTCATCATTAAAGATAAATAATGTGATATATAGATTTAATGAACGAATTATAAGTTAGCGTTTTTTTTTAAAAAGACCTCATGATCACCAAACCGGTTTTATCCTAAATATAAATTAAGAATACAAAATAAAACTCTTTACTATAATTTATTGTTGAAAAATTCATGCTATAATTGTCGCGATATTTATAAACCTTAAAATTCTAGAAAATTAATTGTATAACGTTTAAACTCTATGCTAAGACATTTATTTACGTATTAAACTTTTATTTCGGTTATTAAACCTCAGTTAGATTGTCATGCAATTCTTCCACAATATTTGCATACGTATATTTTTTGCTTTGGTTCCTTTGAACTGTAAGTTGAAAGAACAATGATCGATCGAGTATATTGTTTTACAGTACCGCCATTGCATAACCATCTAATAAAGACTACAATTTTAAATGTGTATGAGACGAAAAAATGTGCTACTGGATATCATGTTCGAATCTTAATAAGTTGATGCACTACAACAAAACTGGACTGTAAGGACGCCCAAAAGCGTCCTTACAAGTGTCATGTAAGGACGCTTTTGGTGTAAGGTCGCTTTCGAACGCGTCTTAACCCCGCCCCATTAGACGCCGTCACAATAAGTTATGACAACGCGCACAAGCGTCTCAATAAGGGTCAGGTCTAATAGGACGCAAATACACGTCCTATAAAGCGCTCATTAAGAAGACTCTAATATGTCCTATAGCGACGCTGCAAAGCGTTACAATAACTATTTTGGGACGCTTTGTAACGTTGTCAAAGGTAAGGCCTAAAAAGGCGCAACTGAGCGTCCTTTAAAGTGCTCAAGAAGAAGACTTCAATATACCCTATATGATTTCTTGAAACAATGATTCATGAAGAAGATAAGAATGGACTATGACATTTACGATTCCAAAGATAAAGAACTCTTAACCTAACTTTTTTAAGTTAAGAGACTTGGTTTTGAAAGGTTACATGTTGGAACACTAAAAGAATTTAATAATAATATAGTCTTGACAAGTTACTTGAAGCTGTTACGAATAAAGTATTAAAAATTCTTACCATTAATTACAGTTTTAGCAAAAGTACATTTTTTTATATTCATTAGATCTTAATCTTTTTTTTATTTCTTGAAATGTGGTCGCATTGATACACTTTTTGTAACTTTTTAAAATATTTTATTAACTTACACAAGCTTGACTCAGCATCCTGAGTTATAATATCTAATTATAATCTCTAATAAGTGAGGCGAGAAATATAATTATAGCTTATGACATATCATTGCATTGTTTTTCTAATATAATAATAGTTATAAAAACTAATGTTACATATATTAATGTTGCTAATGATCTCCAAACATTATTTTGAATGAGGTCCTTAATTTGCAATTAATTAAATTGACAACTATCGTAAATATTTAAATAATAAGCCTTATGTAATTGGAATATCAATTCAAAGCATTCAAAAATTTCTAACCAATATAGTAACTTATTATGACTTTATTTAAATATTATATATCGAAAAAACCCTATAACATGAAATATTAACCTATAAAACAAAAATTACTTAAGAGATTTAATAAGAAAAACTATGTACTATTCAGATTCATATTTAAGTTTTCTATAAATTAAAATATGAATCTAACTTGATAAATATATTGGTTAAAAATTTTGGTCAATAATTTCCTTACTCTAAGGATTTGTACTGTCCTACTTAGTTGCATTGGTTTAATGTAAAAATACCATAATATGAAAATTCAATATGAGATATATTAAGAAAATAGTGTAAACTTAAAACTTTAATTTAAAAAGATATTAGTTAAGTTGTGATGAATGTAGACCAAAACTTCGATTGAAGACCTTATTAATCTTACTTAGTAAGCATGCTTATTATATACTTTGTGAAATCTTGATTAAATTTTATTTAATAATTTTCTTATTACGATGTTTTGAACTATTCTATATAGTCATGTTGATTAAACTTTTTAAACTTTATTTAATTTTCTCATGTATTGATTACTATTTTATCTGTATACTTTATTAGTAGATTGCGTTTGCTTCTAAAAATGCCATATCATCCTTATTTAATTAGTCATATTGATTAACTTTTATAATCGCATGCTGTAAACAAATATAAGGACCAAAATTTTTACCATCAAAATTAAACTAATATTTAATTAACATTATGGGCAACCCATTCAAAGGTACAATGTTTTTTTAAAAAATACTTAGAAAATAATAAAAATGTCGTGTGCAATTACAAATTGATCTCAATATGTTCTCCGTATATTTTTATCCGTGAAATTTACTTTTTTCTGTACCAGACAAACTACTAATTTTTGTTCATCTATGTAGTTACCAAATCAGAATTAGCAAATATGCACACGGACATTGCTTATTGATATTATATGACAAGGGTCAATTTACTTTCATCATAAGAAAGTTCAAGCCAAAAATTAAAGTAACTATTTTTTATGAAATAACCATAAAATTGTACAATATATTTTACTGTGCATTTCAAGACTACTAAAATGAATAACTGTTAATAAAACTGTCCCGTGTTTGGCACATGATTCTGGGCTAGTATTAATTAAAGAAGAAACCAAAAGATTAGACTCCCCAAGATATCAATTTCTCTTTCATTCTCTATTCTACATGGGATTCAAGTTCCTTCTTTTTCTTCCCACAAACATTATTGAGGAGCCCAAAAGACACAAACTTCTATGGTGAAACCTCCAAAATCCCTAACCATTTTCTAAATACATGAAAAACTAATCTTGGCAGGCGACCTAGAAACCTTATGCATAGATGAAGGTGGCGCGCGGTTAGCATCGAACCTTCACTCAGTGAAAAGTCATTAGATCAGTCGAGATAACGTAGTAGACAAGTTTTAAACTAGTATATTGTGCGACCGACTCCCAACATTTAAACACATAAATTTTCTGTACCTCAAATTTTTAAAAAGTCAACACGTGGATAAGTCTCGTGTCTGTATCTGGTTCATGAGTGATCTAGAGTCTAGCTCAAGATCTCATAGGAACCAGCACCACTTCTGGCACTCACATAGGTAGGCTTATTTGAAGTTCCCTTACAACTCAAGCACTCCAATTCTTAAAGTTATAAGCCTATTAAGAGCTTTAAAACTAAATGCTCAACCTCCACAAACGCATATTGATACCAAGCTTTATAACGTCTGGGATGGTTAAAATGAAGAGTAAGATTGTACTTTCATTTTCACAAGCTAATGCTTGCAATCATCGATGTGATGTACTTTACCTCATTGAACTCAAGACTTGACGCAAATGTCAAGGATTGAGTCAAGGTTCTGCCTAAGTACATTGGATCCTAACAGAATCCATGGACATAACCCCATCAACTATCAACTTCCTCACATAGTTATGCCCAAGTCAAATATGCCAGACTTACCATTATACACATGACTATAATGACGGTCATCTGACTGTCACAACGCAAAGATATCGATGGCCTTGGCTTAGGCGAATCTAGAATCTCTAGCAATAGATTCTTTAGCCACTTTCCTTCTTTGCTGCAAGAAGCTAAAGCTACAAATTCTCAATCCATAGTGGAATCCATAATACACGTTTGTTTTTTCAAACCCCAAGAGACAACCACTCCTCCAAGGGTATATATCCACATACAAATATCGTCCTTATTGGTGATCCAATAGCATCCGTGTATCCTTGGATACCCATAGTATTATATATCATTGTTATTAAAGGCGCAGATGTAGATAAGGCTCAAAGGTCTTCAGAAGCTTAGGCACGAGGCATAAGGTGCAAGCATGTGCCTAATCAAAACAAGTCTTATAGTACGTAAAATATAAAAAGTCGTTCTTATATCATCAAACTAACGATATAAAGCATCAAAGCCGTAAACCATGGGACCTTATGGTTCAGCAAATCATTTGGCAAGACTCAATATCTAGTAATTTTCTTGTCCAAATTAGAATCTCAGTTCTTCTACATGTTCCACGAGTTTCAAAAATCAGATCTGCTAAAAGTATGCACTTAAGTCTTCTTCTGCAAACACTTTTCCTTTTACTTCTTTCTTTATGACTTACCTCAGCTTTAGAAAAGATCTTATGCGATTACTTAGTTAGTGCTAATTATCAATAGAGTCCACCCAAAAAACTCTACGAAATCATATGTTTTAAATAACACGTAGATAAAAGGCTGGATTGGGCCTATTGCTTTGTGCTTAGGCTCATAAGGGGCTTGCCTTTTTGAAGGGGCTCCCCTAGGGCTAAGCGAGGTGCCAACCTTGAGCCTGGATATGCCTTGAGCCTAAGCGCGCCTTTAGCAACTATGTTGTATACTATAATTCTTAGTGTCGCGCCCTTAAGATACTTAGGAACTCTAGAAAAAACTTTCCAATGTATGTCACTAAGAAAACTAGTATACCTGTTAAATATCGCTATAACAAAACTATATCGGGTCTGGTGGAAGTCATAGCGTACATAAGACAACTTGTGACTCTAGAATACTCTAACCGGTCTATAGGTTTGCCAGTCTGACAAAGTTAAAGTCAATAGTTCAAGGACTATAGTCATATTAACCCAATACCTTTCTCGAAGGGTGAACATCAATGGTACATTCGCAACAACTTTGTCAATGGTGTGTTCAAATTAATCGTTTTGGAAACAAACTTTAAAAACAGTGAGCATATATAAATTCCATGAAAAGACAAAAATAAAAATAATAGCACTGATATTTGATCAAACTCTAGGTAAGAGTCTGCGCTAGATAAGAGTCCCCTACGGACTCTTGACCATAGTTTGACCATGCCACTTAGTGCAATATATCTTCTTACTTGTTGATAAGCTTTTTGTAGTGCTATTAATAGTAGTTCCAATTACATATTTAGTATAATAAAAATTGCTACACCACACATGAAGCCCAATTCTTCTGATATTGAACACCTTTTACTTATTAAGTTGTGTCCATAGTCAACCTCCTACAAAGGAATTCGTCGATTCGATGTTGAAAAGAATGCAACTTAATTTGGTCTTATGATATAACTTTTCTTGGAATATTTCAATTAAATTTGCTTTTTCAAATGAGAATGGTTTTAAGAAAATGTTAGTGTTTTTTGAGAAAAATCTTTAAATACTTTAGTCACTCATTGCTTGTAAGTGCAAAGATGAAGTACTCTTATATACTTAAACTTTTATAAAACCCCAATCTTCAAATTAGCTCATTTAAAAAAATTTTAAGGAGCATATAAGAGAACACTCATTGGCCTCTTAATGATATATGCTTGAGTCTTGGACTCGCTCGCACAAGGGGGAAGGACATGTGGAAGAGTTTCAAAAATTTACGAATACACTGTGGCAACATTCTGGCCTCTCCCAAGAACTATTATGGGGCTACTGCATGCTATGTACACTATAAAATATAATTGTTGGGATACTCATGTTAATGCGTACTTTTTATTACCATTATTAATCTCACTAATTCCAACTTTTTCTACCAATAGTCATACTTTTTATCACAGCATTTTGTTCTCAAGTGAATTTCATAGTTAATCTTTGTAACGATTTTCAACAGCTTTTTTTTAGTTAAACCTTAGACCTCTACCTAGAAGGAGTCTTTCTCAAAGTTTTCTACTATATATATATATATGGGGGCCGATCCCTGTCTATCGGTGGGAAAATCTTAATTCTCCACCGAACCGCTGCTCTTTATAGCGGTTGGGAAAAATGAAGAAGTAAACCAACCGCAACAAAGTGTTGCGGTTGGAATTATTATTCAAAGTTAAAACCAAACCGCAATTGTTGACCACTTGAGCACCAAAGTCCACCAAACCACCATAGAAGTGCACTAAACCACCAAAGAAGTCCACCAAACCACCAAAGAAGTCCACCAAACCACCAAAGTCCACCAAACCACCAAAGAAGTCCACCAAACCACCAAAGTCCAAAGTCCAACCGCAACAAAGAGTTGCGGTTGGCATCAATTCACCCAAGCCAACCGCAACTCTTAGTTTCGGTTCCCCCCCCCCCCCCCCCGCGCGCGCGGTGAGCCCCCTCGGTGATGGCCGGGTTATAGCTCTAGATATAAAAAATAGCTAGAGCTAGATTTTGCTAAAGTACAAAACATAGACCCTAGTTATTTTTAAAAGATCTATATCAGGAAAAATTTTAGATTTTTCCAAAGACTGCAAAGGGGTTAACTGATACGGGGAACCTTGTAACTTTGCAGTGTAATTTAAAATGTCAAGCTATCGCAATTTCACGCGAAACTTTTATAAGAACCCTAGGATGTTGGGAAGCTCCATTCCCCAGGAATTCGGGCCATTCCGAAGTCGTTAGCTATTTTTTTGGCCGAACGGCCTCTTAAGAGCTCGATCTCGACACCGGTTCGGGATTTTTTGGCGAAAAGTCCGTAGAATACTTTTTAGATCAAGAATGAATTCACGAAGCCTAAAATAGCATTTCAAAACACTTTTGAGATTTTCTGATGCCATGGGGCATTTTGGTAATTTGCCACCCCGAGAGGGGTATTTTGGTAATTTTACGGTGTTAAGTTTTTCAGTCCAGAAATATAAGTAAAACACCTGAAAGGTTGTTTTGAAGTTGGTTTGATGGGCGTTAGGGTGACAATGAACCCCCGGGGGCATTTCGGTAATTTGCCGCCCATCGGGGGTATTTTGGTAACTGAACCAGCTTGAAACACAATTGGAGGAAATAATTTTTAACATGATGTGTGTTCCTAGGGTGTAACACTCTGTGTGTTTAATTTGAATACGAAACGTAATTGTCGCTAAAGGTGAAAACTTAATTAAACAGTTTTTTTTCACGAATTTATAAAAAATAGCTAGTGCTAGATTTTGCCAAAGTACAGAACAGAGACCCTAGTTAGTTTTAAAAGATCTATATCAGGAAAAAAGTTCAGATTTTTTCAAAGACTGCAAAGAGGTTAACTGATACGGGGAACCTTGTAACTTTGCAGTGTAATTTAAAATATCAAGCTACCGCAATTTCACGTAAAACTTTTATGAGAACCCTAGGATGTTGGGAAGTTCCATTCCCCCGGAATTTGGGCCATTCTGAAGTCGTTAGCTATTTTTTTGGCCGACCGGCCTTTTAAGCGCTCGATCCGGACACCGGCTTGGGATTTTTTGGCGAAAAGTCTGTAGAATACTTTTTAGATCAAGAATGAATTCAGGAAGCCTAAAATAGCATTTCAAAGCACTTTTGAGATTTTCTGATGCCAGGAGGCATTTTGGTAATTTGCCACCTCGAGATGCGTGTTTTGGTAATTTTTTCGGTAAAGTTTTTCAACGGACGTTTTAGTCCAGAAATGTAAGTAAAACACCTGAAATGTTGTTTTGAAGCTGATTGCGCGGCGTAATTGTCGCTAAAGGTGAAAACTTAATTAGACAGTTTTTCACGAATTTATAAAACATAGCTAGAGCTAGATTTTGCCAAAGTGCAAACAAGAGACCCTAGTTATTTTTAAAAGATCTGTATCAGGGAAAAATTTCAGATTTTTCCAAAGACTGGAAAGGGGTTAACTGATACGCGCAACCTTGTAACTTTGCAGTGTAATTTAAAATATCAAGCTAGCGCGATTTCGCGCGAAACTTTTATGAGAACCCTAGGATGTTGGGAAGTTCCATTTCTCAGGAATTTGGGCCATTCCGAAGCCGTTAGCTATTTTTTTGGCCGAACGGGCTTTTAAGCGCTCGATCCGGACACCGGTTCGGGATTTTTGGGCGAAAAATCCGTAAAATACTTTTTAGATCAAGAATGAATTCAGGAAGCTTAAAATAGCGTTTCAAAGCACTTTTGAGATTTTCTGATGCCAGGGGGCATTTTGGTAATTTGCCACCCCGATAGGGGTATTTTGGTAATTTTACGGTGTCATGTTTTTCAAACGCCTTTTGAGTCCAGAAATGTAAGTAAAACACCTGAAAGGTTGTTTTGAAGCTGGTTTAGGGCGTTAGGGTGACAATGAACCCCCGGGGGCATTTCGGTAATTTACCGCCCATCGAGGGTATTTTGGTAACTGAACATTGTAAAATTTTACGTGATGACTTTTAGTTATAGGATAGGGGTGTAAGACACCCGGAAAGTTATTTTGTTCCAGTTGTTCTGGGATGTGACACAGGGGCGATGACTGCCAGGGGGTATTTTGCATAAGTAGCGGCTGTTTTGGTAACTTTCTCCCTTTAAAATTTTCCTTGATTTATTTGGTATATAATTGATGTAATACATTTAAAAACTTGACTTTAAAGCGGTTTTGAGGTGTTGGGGGTGTAGGGGCCATCGGGGGGTATATTGCTATATAACCACGTTGGCGCTAAATTTTAGGGAACTAGCGTAATTAAGCGTTTGGAGTGGTGGGAAGTGAGGAATTGTTTTAATACATTGAAATAATGAGATAATGACTATTGCTAATGTGTTGGTAAGCTAGGTTAAAGATCCAGTTATAGTTTTGGAATGTAAATATTATGGACGCTAAGTTGGTTTATGACTATATTTTGTTCTTAGAGATATGAATTTCAGCCCCGGACCTCATGATACATCAATCCTATACGATGACGATGACGATGACCACGTCGCGAGGCACGTATTTGACGGTGTCGATAGGGGTGTTTTGGAAACAATTCAAAGCACAAGTCACCTTGAAGAGTGGGTACTAAACGAGGAACAAATACAACTATTACACCGTCAAAATTTATCTATGTTCACCGATTGCGGGATATGGTCTCGACACGACGATTGCCTTATATCCGCTCTAGTTGAACGATGGAGGAGCGAGACGAACTCATTTCACTTCCGGTTTGGTGAATTGACTATTACGTTAGAGGACGTCGGATTTATACTTGGAATCCCATGTCACGGCAGACCCATTACTCTGAGCAAAACGTCTGCATCCATCGCCAATATTTCTAGGTAGTATTTTCTGGGAATTCCAAGGGAACTCTTACAACAAACGGCATCAAGCTTAAATGGCTGAGAGAGCAGTACGGCGTGCTACCAGATGAATACACTCCTCATGATTTCGTGACGTATACGAAGGCATTCCTTCTGTATACTATTGGAGCTATATTACTTCCGACGCATTCGAAAAACACGGTGCATCCGAAGTATATGGTGTTCTTGGAGGATCTTGAGGAGGTATACTCGTATTCAGCTGTCCTTGCGCACGTATATCGAGCACTGCATAGGGCTACGAGAAACGGTGCCAAGTCCATTGCCGCCTGCCTGACTCTATTACAGGTATGAGCATTTATTTTCTTGTTTTGACGTGTCAATATATTCGTGATTAATTACTAATTCCATATAATTTTTGCATGCACATGTTTGGGCTTCCGAGAGTCTAACCACGGGCCGTCCACAACCGCGGGTATATTCCGATGAGACGTGGCCTAGGGTGTGGGCCTGGGGGCCTACGACCAACCGGAGGAGGAGACGGGTAGACCCTCACCACCATCTAAAGTTCTATCGAGGGGAACTAGAGATACTGGATGCATCCCAGGTGACGTGGCAGCCATATGGCAAGGTGATGCATCGGTTGGATGAGTGGTGTTGGCAACTTTCGGTGTCGTATGTGCTGGCAGGTTTGGTTCGGGTGCCGCTCATTGACTTAGCAGAATGAGAATTTCAGATGTCCGATCGAGTTATGCAACAAGCTGGCTATCTACAAGGGATATCAAAACCCGCTGTAGACATGCGGCCCTACAGGAGTGGTCCAGGGCCGAACTTCGAGGTGGCTGATGCCTTAAATTTGTTAAAGGACGAGGTGCAACAGTGGAATACCTGGCAGGAAACGTATGATAGCCTTGTATCGCTGAAGCACGACAACATCAGTACTAAGGACTACTTACAATGGTTTCTTAAGGTGACGCGCACAAGGGTGAATCGCCCTTCCCAGGTGAGGAAGACATCGTATGCGCCACATGAGTTCTATGACCAGTTTTGGGCATTGAACATTGTAAGTCATGCTAGTGTTGTTTCAATTTTTATTTGCACACCTTATCGACCATGCCTGAAATGATTAGCCATATTTTCTATGCATGTTTTTTAGGTTGACCAGGGCACTGACGTGTTCAAGCAGCTGGAGGGGTTTGACTGGTTTGTCGCGCAGGCTCCTGACAATCTCAACAGGTCCATTGAGAGGTACAAGACTGAAGTTCACAACTTTAGTGTTGCGTACCGGGGTTACTAAGGGGAGCCGTCTAGTCGCTTGCCTCCTGACGTGTATGACTCTTTGCCCCAGAGGGAATTTTGGGAGCCGTCTATTCGCTTGCCTACTGACGCGTACGACTCTCAGCGCTAGAGTCAGGTCTCCTAAGTAGGAATCCAGGCCTCGCGCCCAAGGATCCGGTCGGGTAAAGGGCAAGCGACGAAGCCATTGAGGCCGGACAAGCGGGATTGGATCGACCGGCACTACTTCGGGACTACATTGCTCGCTCGGAGGTGCTCAAATATACGTCGTGGACTAGGAAGGATGCCTTGACGTTTAGGTATAGGATAGCCTGGGAGCTGAAAAAGAATGAAGCTAGACGCCTTCATTACCATTATCCTAACTAGCGTGGCTAAGGTGCAATGAGCAAAGAACATTGAAAAAAAATGTACATAATTTTTTGCAAGCATTGAATTTGACTCTAAAGTGTGCGCAAATAGGCCCTTCATAGAAAAACCCAAAAAAATAGCGTGGCTCCTTTTTTGCCGAAATACATAAGAATGGGCTAACTAGCGTGCCTAAGGTGCAATGAGCGGAAAAAAAGTGACAAAAAAAATTACAATATTTTTCGTAAGCTATGAATTTGGCGCTAAAGTGTGCCCGAATAGGCCCTTCATAAGAAAATTCAAAAAATAACGTGTCCCATTTTTGCCGAAATTCTTACAAATGGGCTAACTAGCATGCCTGAGGTGCAATGAGCGGAAAAAAAGTGACAAAAAAAATTACAAGATTTTTCGGAAGTTATGAATTGGGCCCTAAAGTGTGCCCGAATAGGCCCTTCATAAGAAAACCCAAAAAATAACGTGTCTCGTTTTTCACCGAAATTCTTACAAAATGACTAACTAGCGTGCCTGAGGTGCAATGAGCAGAAAAAAAGTGACAAAAAAAATTACAAGATTTTTCGGACGTTATGAATTGGGCCCTAAAGTGTGCCCGAATAGGCCCTTCATTGGAAAACCCAAAAATTAACGTGTCTCATTTTTCGCCAAAATTCATAAAAATGGTCTAACTAGCGTGCCTAAGGTGCAATGAGCGAAAAAATTTACAAGTTTTTTCGGAAGCTATGAATTGGGCGCTAAAGTGTGCACGAATAGGCCCTTCCAAAAATATCAATAATCCACAAACCAAATCATAAATTAAAGATTCCACAAACCAAATCACAAATTTAAACATTATAAAAGTTCAATTTATACAACTGAAACATTAACCCTAACACTCTTCCTCATCATCGTCCTCCTCGACCATACTGCCAGGTTCGATACCTAACACTTTATAATGGTTTCTCTTGTCATGATCAGTCATCTTATTACACAACGCACACTTTCGCAATTTTTTTTGACCCGTTGCTTCTTCAATCGGATTCTTCATGCGTATTGCTCGTTTTTGCCCTTTTGTTTGAGAAATAATTGGATAAAAAATGTCGTCCTCCTCACCTTGCAGGCTAGTGCCGTCAATGACTGGCTGTTTGGCTCGATTGAATCTACCGGCTGGAGTCATCCGAGTAGTCGGAGTGTCCCGTCTTTCTGGTAATGCCATCCTAAACTGTGAGAGGTTAGCCTTATCCCGTGCGGCTGCTTCAACTTGATACCTGTACCCATCAAATGTTGACGCTGCATCCAATGATAAACCGTGCATGATGTTACAAAGGTGATTATATCGCAGCGTCTCAGATTGCTCGAAATCAACTGAAACATTGGGCACGTAAGGAATGTGACCGCGGACTCTATTGGCTTCCTTCGTCCAGCGTTCCAAGATATACTATGGAGGGATTTCACGAGCATTCTTGGCACTCAAAACCCTCAACGCGTGTCGACAAAGTATACATTTATGCTCAAACAATTGACAGTTGCAATTTACCAACCCGGTGTCCATACATTTTTTAATAGCTACGGTAAAATGTCTTCTGTTCCTCGGAGCCGACGAAGAGCACGGATTGGCAAAATTCGTCACATTTGTCAAAGCATAAATATTGAGATCTCTGGTGGAATACTCGTGCAACTTTGTCATGCTATATTGATGCGACTTTAATAGTTCGTCTTGAAATTGCCTAAACATTTCCTTGGTATAGACTTGAGCCGCATGAGCCTCTAAAGGTGAAAAAAGTACTATGGCTCTTTCTCTGTAAACTGTAGCCGCATCACGCTAGAAATGTTAACATAAAAGCTACTAGAGACATTTAACGACTATTAATTGTTACTATATATGGGGTTGAATGAAGATTCATACAACCAGAGTAGCAGCTAAAGTTTGTTCTTATTATATTTAGTGTCTTAATCAATGACAAAAACCCTATAAATCAATCTTTATCAACTACAAAATTACGGCCTATCGTCTCTTTCTCCTGCTTTCTCTCCATCTTCACAGTGAGACGTCACACTCGCAGACCACAAAATTGCGACACGTAAGATTTTTAAGACTCTATCTTTGCGCCACATCAGCTTTTTAGAGTTTTCTCCTTGTGCCAAGTCAGCTTCAACTTTGATCATGAGAGTCCCCCACATCACTTGGACCCTTCTTTTAACAACTAAAAAAGTCAAATAAATAGCAGAACTAGAATACCTTTGTGTGTAACTTTAATATATTTAGTGTCCTAATCAATGACAAAAACCCCATGAATCAATCTATATCAACTACAAATTCACGGTCTAGCGTCTCTTTCTCCTGCTTTCTCTCCATCTTCACAGTGAGACGTCACACTCGGCAGACCACCATGAAGGTAAAATCAATCTTTTTCTCTTCTTTTCTATTGCCACATACTCACAGGCAATGCAATTGTTTTTTGTTTACCAACTTTGATGCTCCATGTACTTTCTCCACATTATGAAGCGACATCTTTAATGCATAAAATGCTACCACTACTAGAATTTCACTGTTTTTCATTAGTGGCAGTTTGTGATTGCATATTTTGAGAAGGTGACAAATTAAAATTACAGATGCATTTTGCTGTGCCTTTCGTCTTGCAAGAGCATAGCAGCTTCTCTCCTTAACTTTTGTTCTGTTTCTTGGTTCGCTGTGTGGCTGGTTATGCTGCTACCCTTGCTATGCTCTTTTTATTAGCTAGCTACCCCGTACGTTTTCTTTAAGTTATTTAAGAAATCATCATGGGACGGTTTTAGTGAGAGAAACTCCAGCTTCTCTCTAAAAAACCAGATTCTTCAAGAAGCAAAAATGAAGAAAACCCTGGCAGAAACAACTTCGCGGAGATCTTCAAGACTACGCGGGCCAGTAAAAGATATTCTTGCTGCAGATTTTGTGGGACAAGAATGGCAGAAAACCCACACACAAGGTAATGAGGAAATGCGAAGATCCAAGAATGGAGAAATTAAGGTGATTCTGGGAAGCGAAAATCGACTGGATGTTGCAGACTTGCAACCGAAAAAATTCGATGATTCAAGCATTGATTCAGATGAAGACCAAAATTTAAAGAATTTAATAAAGTAATTACAGTCGCAACTGGAGGCGTTACGACAGGAAATCTGAAGTTAAAGAAGACATTCAATGCAAAGAAATGGCAAGACATAGATCGACTTCTAACATCTGGTACATTGAATGCTGAAGAAGAAGAAAGTTGTTTGGGGTCGCGTGGAAAGCAAACGCATGAAGGGCCAAATGACAGATCATATCCACGTGAGTCTGAGGTGGCGACTGAGGTGGAGGTAATTGCCACATCACCTGTTTTAAATGAAAATAAATTGACAGGGCAAAAGGATCTGGGCACAATAAGAGTACAGCGACTCTTTGAAAAATTGGAGGGAAATGAAAGCCAATTTCCCCCATTACCATCTGGCCAAAGTAAAGGGGAAATCAAAATGCAGGCCAAGAATTTGGTGTGATCATACGCATCAATCACTAAAACAAATCGTGAGTTCTCTCAAGAACAGAAACCGGAATACATCCAACCACAGGATATTGATGGACAGAAGAGAGTGGTTTATAATGCTGAAGATATTGAAGAAGAAATGAATAAATGGCAGAATTATGTGATGATGTATGTTTTGGGTGCGAAACCACCATTGCATATTATAAAAGGATTCTTGGCAAGAAAGTGGCAGCATATTGGATCATTTTCTCTGAGCCTTCTACAACCAGGTATGTTTCTGGTTAATTTTGATTTGAATAATGCAAAGGAAATGGCCTTGGAGCAGGGACCATGGTTTTTTGACAATAAACCTCTTATTGTAAAACCATGGTCTGGTTCTATGTCTCTTGCACAAGAAGACTTGAAACTGGTGCCTATATGGATCAAATTACCAAACCTACCTCTGATTTTTTTGGTCTTCTAAAATGCTCAGTAGGATGGTTAGTACTATTGGAAAACCTCTGTTTATGAATAATATCACAGCAGCCAAGGAAAGGATGGGCTATGCTAGAATTTGTGTGAAAGTGGATATTAATAACAAAATGCCTGAATCTATTCCTATAAAAGGTCATGGGGAAGAAATAATAGTACAAAAAGTGGATATATGAGTGGATGCCTATCAAATGTAAATACTGCAGTGTGTATGGCCATCAAAGTGAGAAATGCTACTACAAACCTCAGCCTCAGAAAGTGTGGAAACCAAAGAACCAGACACAAAAAGAAGTGGAGCAGGAGACAAAAATGGAAGGGCTAATTACACCTATGTCCCTGAGGTTTGGGGGTAATTACACTCATGGACACACAGGTACAAAATGTAACACTTATGTCCCAAAAAGGTTTCAAATGTATCACCCGTGTCCATCCGTTAGGGTTCCATCCAAAAAATATACTGTTCATCATTTTGTATTTTAAAAATGACAATACTGCCCTTGTACAATATATCTTGAATAATTTTTATAAATTTTAAATTAGGATAACAAATCTTAATTCTTTAAAATTAGGGTTTGAAATTAGGATAACAAATCTGTTTATTATTATATATGATTTATTTATCAGTTTTAGTTTTAGGATATTCTTGAAATCCTAATTTGCAAATTAGGATATTCTTGAAACCCTAATTTGCAAATTAGGATTTTCTTGAAACCCTAATTTGCAAATTAGGATTTTCCTGAAACCCTAATTTACAAATTAGGATTTTTTTGAAACCCTAATTTGCAAATTAGGGTTTCAAAAAAACCCTAATTTGCAAATTAGGGTTTTATGTTCTATGTTCTCTCTCCCTACCACCCCGTCGCCGCCACCCACCCCCCGTCCACCCCCATCGCCTCCCCCACCCTCCCTTTAACCTGTGGCTGCCCCCATCTTTCCCCTAATCCGCCGCCGCCCCTACCGTCCCCACCAACCTGCCGCCGCCCCTACAGTCCCTCCAACCTGTCGTCGCTGCCCCTACCCCCTCGTCCCTACCCCGTCGATCACCATCCCCCTGCCCCCATCCTCCCCGCCCCGTCGCCGTCCCCAGTCGCCTCCACACATCCCCTCGTCAACCCATTTCACACCTCCCCCTACCACCGCAGCCCCCATCGTGGCCCAACCAATCAGATCCACCCGTCACCGACCAGATCGAGCTAACCCGCGGCTGGCCATACACCTGCAAACACGCACGCCAGAAAAAATGGTCTGCCGGCAGTGGGTTATGGTTGGACCAGCTTTGATTTGTGTATAGTGGTGGTGTAGGTGGGTTGATCGGCGGTGGGGAGAGAGAGGGGGCTGCCTGCCGGCGTGGGAAGGGGAGAGGGGCTCTCGGCGTGGGAGAGAAAAGTGTAGAGAGAGAATTTAAGGGAGAATTTAAGATAATGGCAATTGAAATAAATAGATTTGTAACTTGAGGGCAATAAAGTCATTTTGTTAAAACTGTTAGGATTTTTAGGGTTCCGTTTGGTCAATGGACATAAGTGTAATTTGTCCAAACTATTGTCCTTGTCTGTAATTATACCCTAACCTCAGGGATATAAGTGTAATTTGCCCAAAATGGAAATAAGGGATATAAGCCCAATGGTACATAATAAGGTGCAAGTACAGGAGCCCAGACTAGAAAATACCTTCTCTATACTACAGAACCTGGAAAATGAGAATCTACTCTTACAGGAGCAAGATGCAAAATTAGGTGGGTGTGATAGTCATGGAAATAGTACAACTAGTAAAAAGGTGGATGGAAGGAATAGCAGTAAATGGCAACATCACAGACTCAAATGACTGTGATCACTAGTTGGAATATTATAGGGTTTAATAACCCCGTAAGGCAGGCTGAAATCAAGAAAATGGTGAAAAATAGGAGACCTGAGATAGTAGGTCTTCTAGAAACAAGAGTAAGGGAAGGTAACATCCAAAAAATTGTCAAGAAATGGAGCAAACACTGGGAATTTTATTGGTGTCTAAACCAAAAAGGTGTTTCAAGAATTTGGATGGGTTGGAATAGCAAGAATGTGAAGATTGAAGTACACACTAAATCAAGTCAACACATTACAGGGAAGGTGATAACAGCTGAAAGCAGTTTTTATCTAACCTTTGTATATGCAAACAATAAAGGTGAAAAAAGAAGGACTCTATGGCATCAAATTACACGTGATGCATTTTCTATTGGGCAACAACCTTGGATTATCAGTGGGGATTTCAATGTTGTCAGATCTGAGAGTGAGAAAAGTGGAGGAAATGGCTTAAATACCAGGGATAGCTATGAATTTAATAATTGTTTTTATGCTAATCACTTAGAAGATGTACCTACAATGGGAGTATTCTATACTTGGTGCAATAAACGAGAGGAAGATCTCATTATGTGCAGATTAGACAGAGCCTTCCAAAATGAGGAATGGATGAGACTTTATCCAAATACACAGGTAGAAGCTGTAGAGCCTGCATTATCAGATCATGCATTGCTTGTTATAAATACTCAGCAGGAGAACTATGTTGGGAAAATGCCATTCAAAATTTTTAATTACTGGATGAGAGATAGAAGTTTGAAGAAATCTTTGGGCAAGGTCTGGAATGAAAGAACAGTTGGGGATGCCTGCCATCAACTAAAGTCAAAATTACAGAAATTGAAGCATGTCCTAAGAAAATTGAATAAAGAAACATATAGCAATATATCTGCTAGAGCTGCTGAGGCACTCAAAGAATTACAGGACCTACAAACTCAGGTTTTAAATCATGCAAGGACAGATATGGTGCAAGCAATGAAGGAAGCACAAAGCAAATATTATGAAAGGATCCAAGATGAGGAGGCTTTTTATCAGCAAAAAGCAAGAGTCAAAGAGTTAAGCCTAGGGGACAGTAATACTGTGTACTTCTACAGGAAAATGCAAATACATAGGGCTCATAACAGAGTTCTTGCTATTCATGCAGATGATGGAACATTAATCCAACGAGGAAATGAGGTCCATCAACATGCCATAAAACATTTCTCTGATTTCCTAGGTAGCCCTATGCCAAGTATGCAACTAAGAAGAGAAAGGCTACATCAAGTGTTACATAAACAACTGACAAATAAAGAGCAGGCTATGCTTATAGAACTTGTGAGTGAACAAGAGGTAAAAGAAGTTATTTTCTCTTTTAAAACTAATAGAGCCCCTGGCCCAGATGGCTATACTACTGAGTTTTATCAACAAAACTGAAGTGTGGTAGGCAAATATGTTAGTGCTACTGTGATGGAAATGTTAAATTCGAGCAAAGGCATCAAGTTTTTCAATAGTACAACCCTCACTTTGATACCTAAAATACCTTGTCCAAGTATTATGAAGGATTTCAGGCCAATTGCCTGTTGCAATATTATTTACAAATGTGTCTCCAAGATACTTTGTGCAAGAATTAAACAAGTCCTGCCATAGTTGATTAGCAAACATCAATTTGCATTTGTGGCTAAGAGAGCTATTGCTGATAATATACTCCTTATGCAAGAACTGGTTAAGAACTACCATAAGGAAGGGGGTGCTTCTAGATGTGTAATGAAGGTGGATCTCCAAAAAGCTTATGACTCAGTAGGGTGGGATTTCCTAAGAACAGTGATGGAAGTTATGCTATTCCCTCCTAAATTTGTGGACTGGATTATGCAATGTGTATGCACTACTAAATTCTCTATCAGTCTAAATGGCAATGTGGATGGTTTCTTTAGCAGCTCAAAGGGTCTAAGGCAAGGAGACCCCATATCTCCTTACCTATTCCTCCTGGTAATGGAAACTTTCTCTGGAATTATGAATAGTTATGCATTAAACAGGGACTTTGCATACCACCCTAAATGCAAAGAGCTTCAGTTACACCATTTAAGTTTTGCAGATGACCTTTTTGTTTTAGCTCAAGCTAAGCCAAGTGCCATCAGACTTATCAAGTTAGCTTTGGAGGAGTTTGAGCAATTATCTGGCCTAGCCCCCAACCTAAACAAAAGTGCTATTTTTTTTGCTGGTGTGGATGAAGACAATGCAAGAATCATGGCAAATCTAGTTGGTATACCTATTGGAAAGTTGCCTGTTACATATCTTGGAGTGCCATTAATATTAACTAAGCTACAAATCCAGGATTGCAAAATGCTTGTAGAGAAGTTGACAAAGAAGATCTCATGTTGGACAACTAAAACTCTATCATATGCTGGCAGATTACAAGTGGCATTCTCAGTTTTGAGTAGTATTTTGTTTATTGGTGTTCTATCTTCATACTACCAAAAAGAATTATCAAGTTGATTGAAGGAAAAATTAGAGCTTTTGTTTGGCATGGTAAAGATGCTAAATGCAATGGAGCTAAAGTAGCTTGGAAAGACTTATGCCTTCCAAAAAATGAAGGAGGTTTGGGCTTAAAAAGAGTTGAGGAGTAGAATAAGGCTGCTATTTGCAAACACCTTTGGGATCTTGCTCACAAAAAAGATTCTCTGTGGATTAAATGGTGCCACATTTTCATCATCAAGTAGAGACATCTATGGACCTTCAAGCCACCAGTATGCTTGTCATGGACTTGGTGCAAACTTTTAAAGCTCAGAGAGAAGTGCAGTCACTTCATATATTATAAAGTGGGAAGTGGGGACTTAACATGGTTGTGGTTAGACAATTGGCTCCTGGAGATACCAATAATTCAGCAATATGGGCAGAGGATCATATATGACTCAGGCCTGGGAATCAATGCCAAAGTCAGAGAAATCATACAAGGCAATGAATGGAAATTGTTACCTAATAGATCAGAGGAGCTCAGAAGCTTAAATAGAATCTTGACTACAAGACCAGCCCCTGCTAATGGGAATCATGATGAGGTAACATGGCGACTCAACTCCAATGGTGAGTTTACCATTAAATCAGCATGTGAGGGATTTAGATCAAAAGCCCCAAGGGCTCCCTGAAGCAAGTTGATTTGCTTCAAAGGGCACATACCAAGATGTGCTATGATTCTATGGCTATTATGTAAAAGGGGTTTGAGAACTAAGACAAAGTTAAAGGCATGGAATATCATCCCAGATAAGCATTGTGTATTGTGCAGAAGATATTCTGAAAATAAGGATCATCTTTTTGTGCAGTGCTCTTATGCACAGAATCTATGGAAAGAGGCTTTTGAGAAAATGAACATGAAGATACCACTAATATCATGGCAGCAGTTCATTCAATACTCAATGTTACATTTCAGGGGGAAAAGCCTTAAAGCAAGAATGTGTAAACTCATAATTGCTGTGGTAATATATGGGATTTGGCAAGAGAGGAATGCAAGAATCTTTAGCCAGAAACAAGCTACAGAGAAGGGATGTATGCAAATGATAAATCAGTTGATCTATTATAGAACCCTCAGCTGGAAACAAAGCCCTGCAACAGAGCAAAACATGGAGATATGCCGAGCATGAGGTTTAGATATGCAAAGATTACTTTTAGTATAATGTACATATTGTAAATAGAGATCAAAAAAATGTGTATAGTTGGAAAACATTTTGTATACGATTGAGCTTAAATGAATACAAAGGACCTTTGACCAAAAAAAAAACTTATTTAAGAAAGGTGATTTTACGAATAAGTTGATTGATAACTTGATATGCTTTTTGTTTTTGGACTATTACGTAAATGCTTATATGCTTAATCACCACACTTAGAATTGTTAATGTGTGTTTATGAATGATGTGCGGAAAGTACTATTTTCTTTCTTGATCAAGTTAATTGTAGCATAACTATATAGTAAAAAAAAAAAAAATCTTACCAATAAATGCTTCTTAGATTGCGTGTAAATAAAATAGAGAGTGTCTTATCCTAGAGGGTGTGCACATACTTGTGCAAATAAGTGAGCGAATGTCATCTTGCCTCAAAGGATATCTCATCATCAACTTAGCGTACTAAAAGTTGACGTGTAGATTAAAAAGGTTATGAGGCTATAAATCGCTATATACACTCTAGGTATTTATTGCTAAAACTCTATGTTAAGAATTTTAGATTTGGCAACAAAAACCTTTTGAAAGGGTTGCAAGAAAAAGGGTGTCCTTTCCAAGACGCGCCGAAGCTTAAACTATCTTTCAACCATAATAGCGCATGAAGAAAATTCCACCTCTAATCATGTCTGTAAAAAGAATGAAATGTTACGAAAAAGTGATAAATGAAAAAAAATGGAGTGTCATTAATATTGCAATAGAATTGACAGTTGTTAAGACTCCCAATCCAGTCTATACTTAAGTAAGCTTTTTCTTATGTACACTTTATAACGTGAAGAAAAGAAAAATACCACAAGGATCTCTAACGATAAAACTATAAGCTAGCATCGATTGAGGAGTATTTTAAGGGACATTAATAGGATGATGAAAAATCGACAACAAGGCAATACCTCCCAAAGAAGGAAGGTATAGTGATCCAGGTCAATTAGTGTGTTTGTGTCTATATATATATATATATATATATATATATATATATATATATATATATATATATATATATATATATATACACACACACTCGGCCTTCTTTATTGTTTCTCTATTATAAAACCTTTTATGTGGGCATAGTAAGTTTAAAGTAGCATTAGAATATCAAAACATCATATGTATGCATTTAACTATATTGGCGTTCTAATCCAATGACTATTAATTATACAATTTGAACTCTTAACTATGAGGTTTTCTGCGTGACTACACCTATCTACACTATCCTGAATCTTTTTTCTTTAGTCACTTATATGAGATCTATAGCAGCAAGCAAAAAAGACAAAAAGAACCAAAGACCGAAGCAAACCGAACATTACTGTTCGCGAGAATCCAAATAAATGTAAGGAAATATTAGTGTTAATGATTAAGAGCATAAAGTTTTACCAAATATGATAACATGTTAGTCTAAATGAGTAGACTTTAGGTATGGTCAAGGGCACGTAAGATGCTCTTCATGGTTTTTTGTATTCTTGAGGCAATCTGAGAAAAATATGATGTCAAATCCTTTATGAAGTCAGTTCATATTATTTATTTATTTTTGTTTTTTTATCTATATATTTTGCTACATGTTATATAACTACCTCATTAGCAGTTAGATACATTTGGGTAGAAAAATATGAGGTGCAAGTGTTGATTCTCTAGATTAAAAAAACAAAGTAGATGGTAATAAAGAAATATTAAGTCTCACATTCAGCTACTTATTATCAGATTTAAGGAAATTTTGTTATGCAACAAATATTGGCAAAATTGAATGCCTTAGGGCTTCTTTTATTTTGCTCTCCGCTCTTTGTTCATTGCTTTAAAACCCTCACATTGTAAACGAAAGAGAATAATAAACTCCGTTGATTAAAAGAAATTGAGAAGGTAGACCGAGGGCTTATGTGATGGTATCGATGATTGCACCATTTGAATGGGTTTGGAGACAACTTTTAACTCAATTTAAAACATTACAACTTTTAATGCTAGCAAGAAAATGGAGTTAGACGTGGCAGCGATAGCAGAGGCGCAGTTGATGCTGCACATGTGAATGATTTAATTTTTTGTTAATGGCGGTGGTTGTGACATGAGGTGGTGGTGGTTGACTGTGACAGTGTTATATGAAAATACAAGTGGGGATACAACTAAAGTGGTGGTGATTGTAAACGTCGTACTAGCAATAATGGTTTGTGAAAGTAATCGTGGTTATCGTTATGAAAATGGTAGCACTAATGTGTTGGTGTATAAGTATAAGATGGTGGGAAATTAATGTTCAGAACCCAATTAGACAAATGTGAATCGATTAACCAAGTTCTTAGACAAAACTTGCACGTTTTGTATAATCTATTATAGGACTAGGAACTCTAAATGCATTCTCTAGAAGGCTTCTCTCCTTATCATCTTTTGGTACCCATGTACAATAATAAAAAAAAAATCCTTTGGTCAAGAGGTCACTTTTGAGATTTGAACGATTTATTAATGTTACGAACTGATATAAAAACTACATGTAATATTGTACTTCTCATTAAAGACGATATAACGTGTGACTTAGGATATATTTATGGATTTGCCAATATTGTACACAAAAAGAATGAGAAAATGTGAACTAAACCTAAACCTTTTTTTGCTAAGCCATCGTTAAGGATAATCTTTTCCTAGATTTTGATACACAAAACAATTAATGAAACCAGCATGTTAGTGAAATTTGTTGTACATCTTTTCCCTTAGTAGTAGTTTTAGATGATAGAATGATTTATAACCCAAATTGGTGTTAAAGGTGGTCTCCGTTTTAATATGATTCTTATATATTAGACTGTGGATTAATTTAAAAAAAAATTTACATACTTGAGTAATGTCAAGTATTACATGTAAGATGTCTAAATGAATTAGCTCATTTGCATATAGAATTCACGTTCGTTCTTTGTCATTTGAAATTTTAGACCAATATGATTGACACAAAACTAAATTACATCGCGTCCCGTGCATTTGCACGGGCACATTAGCTAGTATCCCCTAATTTGAAATCCCATCCTTCACGCCACTTGCCCACCCCTCCAAATATTTTTATATCCCCTCCTTCACTCCAACTGTCCACTCCTTCAAATATCTCCAAATCCCCTCCATCACGCCAACTACCCACCCCTCCAAATATTTCGAAATCCCTTCCCCACCGCCACATGTCCACTTATCCCGTCCACGAGTCTCCATCCCATAATTTAAAGTCCCCACTTACTCACCACTTATTCCCTCACCCACCCCATCTGTCACCACCTCTCTCTTCCTTATCCCCCTCAACATTTGAAAGTACTCTTCAAATTCATTCAACTAGCCCCTCTATCAAACAACCACTCACCCTCTGCCTTTCCCCCCTCAACATCCGAAAATACACCTCAAATTAATTCAATTAACCCTGCCCCTACTCACATGCCTAACCCACCTAGTGCGCGCGTGCGCACACACACACACACAAAAACACTCATTCTCTTTCTCCCTTTGACGATCAACCTTCCCTTTTACACATTAAACCTCCCACTCTCTCCCAGCACCCAATAATACTCGATCCCGAGATGGTACCTGTAAACCTAAAGCATATGTTGCCTCTAAATATCCATCGACCACATTCATTACTGAAGTTGAACCTATCACCTACCCTTAAGCGGCTTAGCATGCTCACTGGCGTAATACCATCCATGATGATTATAATGCACTGTTGCATTACCATACCTGGGATCTCACGCCTCATCCGCTAAATGACAATCTCATCGGTTGTAAATGGCCATTTCGCATCAAATGCAAAGTTGACGAATCAGTTGATCGGTACAAGGCCTGCCTTGTAGCGAAAGGCTATCGGCAACAAGAAGGCATTTACTATGGTGAGACTTTCAGTCCAGTCGTTAAACCTACCACAATTTGAATCATACTTTCTCTTACCATCTTTTTTGGTTGCACTCTCGGCCACATTGACGTCAATAATGCCTTCCTCAATTGCTACCTTGATGAAGATCTTTACAGGACCCAGCTTCCTGGACTACAACATCCAGAATTTCTTAATCACGTATGCAAACTTTGGAAGGCTTTTTATGGCCTCAAGCCAGCGCCACGTGCATGGTATGCTCAATTATCTAAGCATCTTCTCACTCTGGATTTTCAGGGTTGTCTCTCTGATACGTCCTTATTCATTTTTCACACAAATACTATTTTTTTTGCATCTACTCATTTATGTCGATGATATAATCATCACTGGTAACTCCTTACCTACCATAAATAAACTTATCACTGATCTTGACGTCAAATTTTCAGTAAAGATCTTGGCCCCCTTCACTATTTTCTTAGCATTGAAGTTATTCATACCCAACATGGCCTTATGCTTATTCAACAAAAATACATCACAGATCTCATCACCCGCACACACTTTGATGCTGCCAAGCCCGTTCACACCCTTATGTCCACCGGTAGTTCAATTTCTCGTCATCAGGGTGAACCTTATCGCTCCCCCACTAACTATCGTAGTGTTGTTGGCGCCCTCTAATATCTTTCATTCACTCGTCTAGATATTTCTTTCTCAGTTAACAAAGTTTCCCAAATCATTCACTCACCCATATCTGATCACCGGTCAGCTGTCAAATGCATCTTACGCTACCTTAAAGACACCCTTCACTTTAGCCTTCTTCTCTCTAAAACTTCTAACCTCTCATTATCTGCCTACTCAGATGCTGATTGGGCGGGGAGTCTTGATGAGTGTCATTCTACTGGTGGTTACTGTGTCTATCTTGGTCCCGATCTCATTTCTTGGAGCTCATGCAAACAACCTACTGTTGCTCGATCTAGTACTGAAGCTGAGTACAAGGCTATCGCTACGGTAGCTTCTGAGATTGATTGGATTAAATTGCTGCTATCAGAACTCCACCTTACCCCATCCAGTCCCCCTAGCCTTTAGTGCGACAATATTGGTGTGCTCTACCTCTCAGTAAATCCTGTGTTTCATGCTCACACCAAGCATGTTGAAATTGACTACCACTTTGTGAGGGAACGTGTTGCTCGAAAGGCTCTGGATGTACGTTTCATTTCTAGGATTGACCTCCCGGATGATATATTCATTAAACCTTTGTCTCTGCCTCGGTTTTGACTTTTCCGGTCCAAGCTCTGCCTATATGATATGCGTAGCTTCCCCAGGGGGTGGTGGGTATTGGACCATTTACAAGGTCACGGACATGTGATGAAAATCACATTCAAAGTACAATGATAGAAAAAGTCAATCCAAGATAATTCCATTATCTTGTTTAGGAAGTAACCTTATCAAGTCAGTTTTAAATGTGTACTTCCATGTACATTATGAGTCATTTTGTACAAAGAGAAAGTGAAATGAAAAATCAATATAGTTTCTCTCATTCACACAGTTAGGGAGAAAAAAGGGGTAAAAAGGCATCGAAATAGCATTTCCCCCACTTATACAACGAACTAAACTAAATTAATCAAGAATACTTGTTTGTCATAATTATACAACCAAATGGTGAAATGGTAGAGCAAGCAGGAATTCAGGAGTTGACTTACTTCTTTATTGTCTCTTTTAAAATGTGTTTGGGAGGTAATTGAACCGGGAATTTCACTTTTGTAAGGATACATCACATCAAATTCTTTGTTTAAATTATGATGAGATAGATTTACCAATTTTGAGAAAGGATCTGAAAAGAGATTTGGTGTTATTTGATAAATCCTTACCACAAATATAGGGAGAAAGTGACTAATTTTAGCAACCTTCTTCTACTAAAAAGGAAAAGTCTCTCTCACTGATTTTTATCCATACACCATCAATTTATTATCTGGATTTAATTTCACATAAAATACTCACTTCTTGAAAACTGTCCAAACACTAAATTTGTAATTCCATAAATTTGTAATTAGCAAATTTTAAAATACAAAGTACTTTGAAATTCTTCATCCAAACACACTCTTAGAATTCCAATCTTCTCCGCAGGTGTTTTGAAATCGGTGGAGAACTCTAAGGGATCCCCCATCTCATGGCTTCCGTAGAAATTGCTGATGGGCTTGGTAGCCAAAACTGAATTTGGATAGTATATCTTCTCATTATCCAACTTCAGAAAGACAGTTGTCAATATATTCATCTCTTCAACTATCATCTGTCGAACGAAAATTATAATTATTATCAAAAAGAGGTAACTAACCGTTATACAAGAATACTAAACGCAATTGGTTGGACCGTACCTGAGTACCGTCGATGACACAACGATCCCCTACATCAAATGGATGCATCACAAAAACAAATATGACCGCTTCGAAGATGTTCTTGCAGGTGTTTCCAAACATAAAAGCTGCCACCACAAGCTGTGATGACAGGAGGACGAGCACTTTGGTTGTTGCAATCCCCGTCAGAAGAAGCCACACAATAACTATTACAACAATCAGGATCCCTGTGACAAGTTTGTTTAATTGCTTCACAGCTGTTCTGGTGTCATTCAGTGCGTGTGCTAAAGCTTTGCGTTCCTTGTAAACCTTCACCTGTACAAGCAACACATCATGGATGTTTATAACTGATCCGTTGAGGCAGAAGTATATGTGTTTTCGAAATGTGGAGAAATCCCGCGTACAGTGGTTCCCATAAATTACTAGGCAGCATACCAAGGTTCTGGAATGGAATCCAGCAGAGAATGACCGAACTCCTTTCTCTCTTCCACAACATAGTAATCAAGTAAAGCCAAAAACTATTATAGGTATGTTTGTCAAGCCATTCTAATTTTTAGGAACAAAGCGAAATTATAGAATAATTTACTCTATCAACGAACGTGAAGTTAATTTAAGTGCAAGACTGGGATGTAACTATCCAGGAACAAGTTTGAAGCTGCACATGGAGTTGTGTATTTAGATACTTGCCCTTAGTATACAAGATAAAGAAGGATGGACTTACCACCCAGGCCATCAAAGCTATCTTATCAATTCGCCCTTTGTCAGCCACATCAATCAGTGGAAGCACAAGATCCACCTCCTCCTGAAGCATGAATCTCCTCAGGGCGTTCTCGCTGATATCACAACTAGTACAGAAAGCAGAACAATTAATTGAAGGACCCTGGAGTTAACTGATGGGAGAGAAACAATTACCAACTCATTACGAATATCCTCGGAAGGAAAAATTTCTCACTCGTAATTAGGCTGAACAAGGTTTCTGAAAATGTCAATGGCAGTAGCATGTGATTCCATCTCGCTTGTAATCTCCTTATCCTTCCGTTCACCTTCTCCATCATCAATTTCCTCGAGTGCATTGGAGATTGTGGACAACCCTGAATTAGAAATCACATCTACCAACATCTCCATGGTCCAAGCAGAAACTTTCTCTCGTTTCATCTCAAGAAGCTTATTCATATCAATCTCCCGTTTCCCCTTGCCCTTCTTCTGCCTCTGCCGGACACTCACTTGACTAGCAGTGTTTGTTCTTCCCAGCAGTGGAGGCCCAGATAGAGTCCGAAGGATATACTGATGAAAGATTGATTCCTTAATCCTATCAAAGAACGTATTTACATGGAAAGATGATGCCAAAATCTTTAGCAATAAGGTCTTTACGAGCCACAAGAATGTGCCAATGAGCAGAGAAATAATAGTCCCAGTAGTGTAATCCAAAAGGTTATGGACAATGGCTGATCGCTTGACCTTGTTATTGGTGAATAACAACACCCAAGTAACAAGAACCAGAGTCAACCAAATAAAGACCTGAATGCTCTTCTTCAACGCATGAACAAAATATAACACCTTCCTTCTCAACAAGAAGTTCAGTTCAATCAAGAGAACAACAAAGCGCATAATCCAATTGGTAATACGCAGGCCACAAAAGGTCACCATTATAAGCACACACCACTTCCAAATCTCCAGACCCCAAAGCCTTGAGCGTTCGAACTTTTCAATTCTCAAGCTAGCAAGTAAACACCCCGTAACACCCAGAAACACTATCCATTCCATCGCGACCTTCATTTTTACCCTCTTATACTTCAACTCCTTTCCAAGACTCACTTTTTTGCAAATCTCTTCATCCTCTGCTCCCACACCTTGGGAGGAAGGCATCATCAATGGTGTCTTGGGAGTTCTTTCCTTTGATGTCACTTTGTTATGAGGTGAAGACCGATTTGATGTGTTTCTAAGTGGCGAAACTGAAGTTTCGCGTAATTCTTCTAGCCTTGGCAAGGAAATGTCATCAAACATGTTTGGATCAATAGGTAGAGATTGTTCTCCGAACCTTGACTTGGGTTTCGAATGCAATGACCGTGACCTTGACATTGATTTTCGTTCTGTTAGGCCTTTCGCTGTGGAGATTTTAGCAGGTTTGTTGGGGCTTGAACCGAGCCTAGCGATTTCAGGTGAAGGACAACTCCCGGTTGCATCCACACCACCCTTAGACGCTGCATTCTTTTTTTCCCTCGCCCGATATCACAACCACCACTTCATTGCTTCTCTTGCAGTTCGTCATGCCTATTTCGCCAACTTTTGAAGCTTTACCATATGCATCCATCAAGATCAGCAAAATTCTTAAAATGAACTTTAGATATAGATCTCAAAAGCAAAAGAAATCAAACAAAAAATTCAACAAGTTCGTGTACTAGGCGAACGATTTTCCAGAGGATTTATTTCCCTTTAGTGAATGAGTGACAAAAGAAACCAGTACCATTAAACTTACAACGACAAATTTGTACCAGTTTGATGGACGAACAACTACATGCAGCCACACACACATCATTCACCTTGTGTGATTCGCATCAATTAAAGTCCCTTCCAAAGAAAAACTGTTTTTTGGGAATAAAGACACACCACTCTTTCCTACTTTGTTGATAGATTGAGACTCAAGGACCAAACTCTTAACAAGGCGACTAAGTTTTGTACGAATAATTGGAATGGTACTCCAACGCCCTAAAGACAATGATTTGAATATGTTCATTCAGGATTTCCGTCTGGTAAAAAGAGCTTCAGGTTTCGGATATTGGTAAAATGAAATCATACAAGAAATTTGACAAGCTCTTGCCCAGGCAGAGGGTGACTTTCTCGGGAAAATATCTCAGTTTCCAATGATTAAGGGACGAAAGGAACTTGGCAGCTTCAAGCACAAAAGGAACTACTTCCTTCCAATTTTTTAAAATCCAAGCGCAGCACTTCACGCACATACTCATACACAGAAAAATATCTAGCCCTTTATATAAACTACATCATTCTTATATTTTTGGTAATGGTTAGGACCAACTACTGAATGCAACACACAGACATACGTGATTATAACAAGAAAGTAAACTCATGTTGTTGGACAACAGTGACTTTCTGAGGAAATTTTAGCACCAAGCACAAGCACAAGCACACTGCTATTCAGAGGTTAGCAACAACTCTGCGTATTGTGACAATCTTTAATCATAACACGTGTTTGTTGGCTTTTATATAAGACGCTAGCTGCTAAGAATCATCCTTGGAGATGTTAACAAGCATGTTACTCACTGACTAGCTAACTATATTTAGGGATTATTAACTGCCGCTAAAGTGAGTTTAAGAATGGCTTATGTATGTACTACTGCAGAAACAAAAAAGTGACAGATGAGTGGTTTATTACCTGAGAAAGAATTAAAAATGCAAAAGGCTTCGAAATTTGGAGGGTACGGAGGGAGAAGGCAAAGCTGGAAGTGGAACTCCGGCGAGGAGAAAATTGCTTAAATGATGCTGGGTGGGGAAGTTGGTACGGCGGATTTGAAGGGAAAATTACACAAAGACATAAGGAGGCTGTACAGAGGCAAGCAGAGAAGGGTCACTTCACTGCTGGAGTGGAGAGAGTAGTTTATCGAGGATGGTCCCAGCTTTTTAAATAAACTGTTCACAAAAGTATCAAGAAGCTGAACTTAGCCTGTTTTGCTCCATCACTCTATTTATTTTTATTGTGTTTTTCGCAGTTAATTTATGTGAGACTAACAAAACTTTATATGTGCACCTTACAAAGAAGGTCTCCTATAAATGATATACATAAGTTTTTGACAATAATTATCTAGCTAATATTAACGAAAGAGACTTCAAACTCTCAAGAATTCTTTTGTTGATCGAAAATTTGTATTTCTTCCCCATTAAATCTCTTCATCTCTCGTGTTAATCTTTACAAGGAAAAATTTAACTTCTTGCTTGTCCCCCAACTCCATTAGGATTCCAAATAGGCCTGCACTACCTTATAAACGTTGATTGAATACTATGTGAGGTAAAGTTTTTCTCAATCAGACAATGGAGTCGCAATATTTCCATGAATGCTTTGAGATTACTTCGCAATTGATAAACCAATGATGACCAGTTGGACTTTTGGTGCTTTGTCCAGATATTTCCATGAATGCTTTGGGATTACTTCGCAATTGATAAACCGATGATGACCAGTTGGACTTTTGGTGCTTTGTTTTCCACGAATGCTTTGAGATTACTTCCTTTTCATGAATCTTATGGTTCAAAATTGTCCAGGTAAGCACTGTGTTGTGCCTAAGCAAAGTGCATTGACCATCACCAATTGTCTGAAGATTTTATCTATTTCCA